>RJWT010002228.1:0-26256 GCA_004365215.1 Cuniculus paca
TCCTTCTCTGCAGTCTGATTCTTATCCAGCCAATTGATGATTTCAGTTCACTTGTCAAGAATCTTCTGTTTATCTTCATCATTGATTTTGCCCTGAAGTTTCTCATCTTCAGAAGTTACTTTCATATTGAAAGCATAGGACTCCAGTGAGTTCGTGGAGGGCACCTTGTCTCTTTGCTTCTCATCTTCAACTTTGTATTTCTTGGCTTCCTGGACCATACGCTCTATGTCCTCCTTGCTCAAATGGCCCTTATCATTAGTAATGGTAATCTTGTTCTCTTTGCCTGTACTTTTGTCCACTGCAGAGACATTGAGGATGCCATTGGCATCAATATCAAAAGTGACTTCAATCTGAGGAACACCACGGGGTGTGGGAGGTATGCCTGTGAGTTCAAACTTGCCAAGGAGGTTGTTATCCTTGGTCATTGCATGCTCTCCTTCATATACCTGAATGAGCACACCAGGCTCCTTGTCAGAGTAGGTAGTGAAAGTCTGTGTCTGCTTGGTAGGAATGGTAGTATTATGCTTGATGAGGACTGTCATCACTCCACCAGCAGTTTCAATACCAAGAGAAAGAGGAGTGACATCCAAAAGCAGCAAATCTTGAACATTTTCAGACTTGTCTCCAGATAGAATGGCATCCTGAACAGCTGCACCACAAGCAACAGCCTCATCAGGGTTCATGCTCTTATTCAATTCTTTTCCATTAAAGAAGTCTTGTAGACGCTTCTGAATCTTGGGGATATGAGTAGACCCACCCACCAGGACAATGTCATGGATCTGTGACTTGTCAAGTTTAGCATCCTGAAGAGCCTTCTCCACAGGAGCCTTCTCCACAAGAGCCTTCTCCACAGAGTGCCACAGAATAGGTCAGCATTCAACTCTTCAAATTGAGCATGAGTAATGGAGGTATAGAAGTCAATTCCTTCATGGAATCAATCTCAATGCTGGCTTGGGTGCTGGAAGAGAGGGTTCTCCTAGCCCCTTCACATGCAGTACAAAGACGGCGGACAGCTCTCTTGTTCTCACTGATGTCCTTCTTATGCTTGCATTTGAATTCAGCAAGGAAATGATTGACCATTCGGTTGTCAAAATCTTCTCCACCTAAGTGGGTGTCTCCAGCTGTAGATTTCACTTCAAAGATTCCATCTTCAATAGTGAGGACTGACACATCAAAAGTGCCACCTCCCAAATCAAAAATCAGCACATTTCTTTCAGCTCCAACCTTTTCGTCTAAGCCATAGGCAATAGCAGCAGCTGTTGGCTCATTGATAATTCTAAGTACATTAAGACCAACAATGGTTCCAGCATCTTTGGTTGCCTCACGCTGAGAGTCATTAAAGTAAGCTGGCACGGTGACCACAGCTTTGGTAACAGTCTTCCCAAGGTAAGCTTCTGCAATTTCCTTCGTCTTTGTCAGCACCATAGATGACACCTCTTCTGGATAGAAGCTCTGTGTCTCTCCTTTGTATTCCACTTGAACCTTGGGCCTGCCTACATCATTCGCTACCATGAAAAGCCAATGCTTCATATCAGACTGGACAATAGCATCATCAAATCTATGTCCAATTAGACGCTTGGCATCAAAAACTGTGTTGGTGGAGTTCATTGCCACTTGATTTTTTGCAGCATCTCCAATCAGTCGTTTGGTGTCAGTGAAAGCGACATAACTTGGAGTGGTTCAATTTCCCTGATCATTAGCGATTATCTCCACTTTTCCATGCTGGAACACACCCACACAGGAGTAGATGGTGCCAAGATCAATGCCAACAGCAGGTCCCTTCGACATGGTTGCTTGTTTATAGGCCTGGCCCTGCTGGAGAAGAAAACACAAAAACCTACAAAGCTGCTGGCACGTTCAATGAGACCCTGCTTTGCCCTTCTTTTGCAAATTAATTTGACTTGTTTTTGTAGATTTCAGGGTTTCATACAAACTTTTGATTGTTTATGTGTTTGTTCTTCCACCAGTGCTCTTGTACTTACACAGTAATTATTAATATTGAAAAGAATGAATTTTTCCATGCTACTTCTGTTTTTCAAATTTTTGACTATTTAAAGAAATTTCCATTTTTATATGAATTTTAACATATGAATCAATGCAGGGTATAATAATCTTTTTGTTCATTTTGAATCTTCTACCAGATAAACATAGTTTTTATCTCCAGTTTAGCTATTCAAATGTAGCAAGTTTTTGTGTGTTGATCTTGTATATTATACTGTGACATGCTGAGTTTTTTAGTTCTATAATTCACAGAAATTTCTTGACATTCTGTATTGTTTTCTGCAAGTACAGACAAATTTATTTTTTCTGATAATTTGATTTTAATGTAACAGAATATGGACGGTTACTTAATTTGTTTGAGATCTCCCATTGAAAATAATCCTTAAGAAACTATTGGTGAGTTTTGATATCATGTCAAAGAATTATATGGAAAAGATATTAAACTAATTCTCTGCTAACTTTCATCTTTGTAAGACCAGACTTTGTTCATACACTTCCAATAAAACTTCTTATAACAGGTTGAATGCAGAAGATAGTATAAAAACCCAACTATTTTCCAGCAACACAAACGTTAAAATATTTTATAAACAGTACAGATACTGTAACTAATTCTTTTGTTTGGGAAAAAGTTATATTAACTTGCAAGGAATTAACATTTGATAGTTTAAATGATTTAATAATGCATATTTTAAAATTTGAATGAATTTTAATTAATTAAACTAAATTTAATAAAAATTTAGTCCCTCAGTTATACTAGCTACTTTTCAAGTATGTGATAGCCACATGTCGCTGCTGGCTACTGTATTGTGTAGCACAAATACAGAATATATATACACTGTTATTCAATTTGTGTAGGACAGCACTGGAGTCTGAAATTTGTGATGTGGTTGATGATCTTTCAGCTGATTCTTGGAATAATGCATGATAATATACTTAAGAAAGACATTATTTGAATTTTCTCAAAGAAATCATGTGTGTAATGTAATGAAGATGGAACATCTCGTTTTAACAGGCTTTGAAGAGAATGCATTGGTCTCCTAAAAGGAAAAGTCATTTATATATGCTCTGTCTCAGTCTTGCAAGATTTTGGTATTTATTTATTTGTGGGGTTTGGAAGGACATTGAAGCCAGGCACTTTCCCGGTATGACACCCTGGCTGGCACCATGCAACTGAACACTGGAAGGTGGATTCTTCAGAATTGGGCACTGAAGAGGTAAATATTAAATGAATGAGTGTGACTGTGCCAAGGCAAGCTGTGCAGAGGTGTATCAGGCACTAGATGTTTTTGGGACAGCGTCTGTGAGAACTAGAGGTGACTACATGGATAGGAATACAGGTGTTAGCAAAAAAACATTGGACTGTATCTGATTTAATCATGCTTATCAGGAAAGTCTGAAGAACACAAATGAAGTTGTTATACAGGTAGAATCTGGAAATTCTTTACTCTATGAGGATATTCTTTGATAATGAAACCTATGATTATAATAATGAATGAGTCCCAATTTCTTCTTATTCAGCATTTTTTTCAGTAAGCTTTTCTACATTATAGAGATATTTTCCATTCTTATGTCACCATTGAAAGAAAATTCTCTTTTGGTGAACAGTAAATATTTGTTGAGTATAGTACATGACCTCCATGTTGACATTGTGAGTTGTATTTTTGAAAGAAATTATCATCATTATGTATCTTGAAACTAAAATACTCTAGATAATGATGATACTGTACTGAGTGAAATGCTTGATTGCATAACCTGTACTTGCTATGTGTTTCAGAAGAAAAAAAAGACTTTAATATGAAGAATTCTAATGAATGCTGACAACCAAATTTTAAAAGAGTAGCATCTATGAAGAATAGCCATTTATAGGATTGGGTAGCCCCAGTTATAGAGAAATAGAACTACCAATCCTAGACTGTACTGCTATTTCCCAATTAACATGAAAGCGGTATGAAATTCCTAAAAGGATAAGATGGTTATGCTGCTATATTGGGACAAAGAGTGGAGGATTTGCATCACATCGTAATTTGAATGCCTGGTTTGAAGAATTCAAGGAATCACCAGTTCTAGGTCAATGGAGCACTTTCTTTAACCCATTCCAATTTAAAATTCACGGCGTACTCACAGTGTACCACTCAGTGGAATATATGCGTGAAGAAAAGTGGAATTTCCTGTCTACATGGAGCTAACATACTAGTAGTACTTGGAGATGGGAGAGCAATAAACAATACATATAGTTAAAAATTAAAATTGTGTTATTGCTATGGAATATAAAATAATGTTGATAATTACAAGTATGCAAATGAAGGAGATGAGGGCGATGAGACTTACAGATATCTGGAGAAATAAATAGGCAAAGAGAATTTCTAATACAACAACCTGGAGACAGGTGCATGCCCAATATTTAGAGGCCAGAGTGGAAAGAGACCAATGGATGAAGGCGTGAAAGGTGACAGGCAAGGGAGAAGAATTCTGGGTTCTATTTTCACTACAGAGGCTGAGGGCTCTTTGGCATCTACCTCGCATAGGGAATATTGAACTATATCTCTTCCGTGGACCCTCCTTTGAGCTACCTAGGCTGCAGAAACTATCAGTTCATAGTAAAATTTACCAAAGAATGTCTCTTTGAGTGTCCAAATGTTACTACACTCTTCATATTTTTCTGATTTTTTTTTGTTCTGATTCATGGGATTGAACCTAGGATATCCCCAGCCCCTTTTTATTTCTTATTTTCAGACAGGGTCTCATTAAGTTGCCTAAGTTGCCCAGGCTGGGCTCAAACTCATGATCCTCCTGCCTCTTCTTCCCAGAGTGTTAGGATTACAGGTGTGAACCATGATTGTAGGCTTTTTGAGAGTCCTAACTCACAAAGGAAGAGCTATGAGGCAACATTGAAATCATATATAAATATCTTTTGAATGTACAAAAACTATTTACCATAAAATTCTGTAGTAAAAGACATAAGTTCTTATGTAATAGGAGTGTTTCAAGAGAGGAAAACAATCCATTAAATTGCCATCATGATAAATATTTTAATCAATGCATATTAAAATAATTTATTGCCTGAATTCAATGGTATCACCTAAGACGAGTCTAATATTTTAGAAAGTTGTTATCAGTCACGATGAAAAAAATGCCAAGTAAATACAAGGTATACAGGTGTATTAGGACAATGCAAAAAGTTGCCAAAGTTTGGGGAATGAAACTACCCTTATATTCACTGTAATTTTCACAACAAAGTTGCATTCTTGTCTTTTAAGGATGCAAAGTTCTCTCAATCATGAGTTCATGCAATTGTTTCTGGTTCAGAAAATGACAATATAAAAATTCAGTTATCTTCACCGACAGGTCTATCCAATGGAAGAGTGGAATAGCTTGGGAGAACCTGGATGAAAACTTCCAAGCTTTGAAGTACATATTAACCAAGAGTAGAGTGTTGTACTTAGTACAACCAAGGGTTGTACTAAGATCCACAAGTGTTTACAAGCATAACCATAGCTAATGAACATAGAAGACACTGTCATCATAAGGCATAGAGAATAAAGGATCAGGGAGTGTCTTCTGGGGAGCAAAATGAAAGAGAGTGTGGGTTTCATAATACCTGGTAGGTGGAATTTGAGATTCACTGAGGACAGTGACTCTCATTATTCATTTGCCCATATAGAAGCTTTTATTGAAGTTTCTCTGCCCTGTTTCACTATGGCATGTTGCACAGGCAATGAGGCAAAAGTACTTTGTTTTTTCTTAATGTCAAAATTTTGGGTCCATGAAGACCTGGTCCATAAGGAACTGATGGAGAAGACTTACATCACTCAGAGACCATATACAATGAGGCAGAAGATTAAAAAGATTTAACTCATTGTGCCGACTTCTTCAGAAGAAGGTATTTTATATGAATGAGAAAAAAGTGAAAATTTATATCTGATGAACAGAAAAGTGATCTGTAGTAGAATTTGATTGATCATGGATGTACATATGTTCTTTTCTCTCCCGGGCAGGGCACAAGTGTGGTCTACATTTCTAGACTTGGGACAGTTAACTGGTTCATAGAAATGCACTTTATGCTAGGGAGACAATATGATATTTACAAATGTGAGTCTGATTTATTTCACTTATGAGTATAGTTTCAAGTTGCCTCCATTTACCTATAAAAGCCTCAAGATTATCTTTTTTTAGCTGAATAATATTGCATTGTATAAAAATATCACATCTTTTTTATCCATTCTGCGATTGATGGGCATTTGGGTTGTTTCCAAGATTTAGCTATTACAAATTGTGCTGCTATGAATATGGGTGCACATATATCACTGTGGTATGATGTTTTTAATTCTTTTGGGAAGATACCCAGAAGGGTAATAGTTGGGTTGAATGGGACCTTCAATCCTAGTTTTTTGAGGAATCTCCATACTGATTTCCATAGTGGCCATATGGTCTCCCTAGCCTAAAAAATAAATAATAATAATAAAAAACTGAAAGAGCAATAACATAAAAAATGTACAATAGGTATTGTACTAATGAAAGGGAAAGAAAAGGCTTAAAAGGAAAGAACAAGTGGGATAGGGGAATGGAGAAATGGAAGAAAGGAAAAGATTATACGTATGTAGGTTTACACATATAACTGTATGTATGTATAGGTGTGCAAGATAACTATACTGCTAATCTCTGTTAGTTCCTCAAAAAGAATAATTTGTGCTGACATTGATTGTTTGATAATTTTTTATGCCTAGATCTTGTAACCTGAACAACTACTAAGATAACAATATGGAGCGTATTAACTAGTGCTGATTTCTTACTGTGTTTTTTTTTAATTCTGTATTATTTCTATCCTTTTATCTGTTTTACTTTTAAAATAAAAAAAAGAAATGCAATTCAGCCTTTGGAATATGGGCAGAAGTGATGAATATCACCTCTGAGCCCCAGCAGTGAGTTTTCCTGCCCCCTATCTAGACTTTTTCCATGCTCAAGCATCAGTGTGAAATTCTATCACCTGAAACACGATGGACTTACACAAGGTAGGAAGCCTGAATTTCTGAGTGCCCGAGTAGAACACACCTTCCCTGCCAATTCATATTATTGAACTATGACACTTGACCAAAATAAAGTTATTTTTCTCTAAGCCATTGAAATTCTGGGCTTTTTAGATTAATACATAATTATTTTTAATTTTAATTTTAATTTTTACCTTTTAGCTAGGGGAAACTATTGTTTATACTTGGTTTTTAAAAATGTAAACCAGAATGATTAGAAATAATTGAAGACTAACATGTTTTAAAAGAGTTTCTATTTTTTAAATAATATGTACCCACAGCCCCCTACAAGTACATGGTGCCAGGATTGAACAGATAACATCTGTAACAACTCTTCTTTCTATAAGTTCTGCATCTTTCAAGGAAAATTTAAACTTCTCAGCAGGAATTAAATATTAAATATTAAACAGGCAGCTGGCTTGGCTCTAGGTACACAGAGAATGCTGGAAAGGATCCTGCCTGCTCCCCTGTTGCTTCCAGTCCAGAGAAGTCAGACATGAATTCGGGATGAGTGCATAGAATGGGACCTGTGAGGCAGTTTGTCATATGCTAGAGCACATCTAAGAGCTGTGCCTGTTAATGTGCCAGGCCCATAGGAGGTCTAATGAGACCTGAAAGTCTAGATGGGTCTCTTAGTTCTGGGGAACTGTATAGTATGTACAGGCTGGATGAATATTGAACATAAGCCAGAAAAATGAACTATAAGAAATAGGAAGAGAAACAGGACAGAGAATCAAGTTAAGTAGAGAGATGGAGGACCAGACTAAGAAGGTGGTTGGCATAGGTGTGCTGGAAGGAAATAGCTAGCAGCACAGTGGGAATGCTTTTATTCACCAGTTTCTAGCTAGAGCGCGTAGCACTGTCTTTTCTTTACACAAACATACAGACTCATGGTCCTGCTCGGTAAAAAAAAAATGTGAATGTCACAGTGACAAAACAAAACTATATTTAGGAAAGGAAATCAAATCTGCACTACATGACATCTATAATCACATTGCAAGCCTGCAGTTCATCATCATGTGTGAGCAGTTTGTGCCTCCTTCCCCGCATGGAGGTGGTATGGTGCCCTCTGTTGTTGGATGGATGAAGAACATTCGGCTTACTACACAGTAAAAGGCATTGGAGAAGGAGCTGGGATGAGAACTTTACCTCTGCCAGGTACCCTTTAGCCTTAAGCATGCAGTGCCAAAGTCAGCAGGTGAAACCAGAGTCTCTGCAAGTGAGGCGAAACAGTGGTATTGGGGTTTCCTAGGGAAATATTTAGAATTGCACTGGGGATTTTCTCACATAACACAGAAAACAGTTTGAAGCCCTGGATCTCTGCCCTTGCACCTCTGGGGGCTCGGATGAGGAAGCTGCTGCAGGGCTTCTCAAAGTTTCTGGACAGATAGATTAACTCATTGACTTGCACTACCTTAATTTTTTAATATGTAAAGCAACATTTTAGTCAATGTTATTTCAATTGGGATAGAATATATTTAAAAATAGAGATATTAAAAGAATAAAATAAACATCTTTTACTCGACAGCTGTATTTTCTGCCAGACTTTTTTTATATAGAATTGTGATTATGTGCTATATACCATAGTATTTTATATGATCTTAATGTTGTCTAAGCATTTTTCATATGATAAATATTATATGTTCACACCATTTTCTAGCACTTATAGACACAATATCTTATTTGATTAAGTTAGTCTATAGAGAAATATGTATATATGTTTATATAGTGTTGAAATGATCACTGTGATAAAAGTTGTATATGGGAATGAGTATGTCATAGTAGAATCCAGAAGATGTACAGATGTTTAAGGATTTTTTGTTCAGTTTGCTCAAGTCACTTTCTTGTGGCCCTTTGACTTTAAACCCCAAAGAGCTATATGTATCACTGGCCAGAGTCTCCATTCAGGGCCTGCCCCTTTAATAGTGAATGCTTCTAGAGATGTTAGTGGCATTTTCCATCATGTGAGTGAGCCACAATGTAAGTCACTACAACATGTGCACGCCCGCAGGCCCAAGTGAGGTCATTCTCTCCTGCCAGTCTGACAACTACTCATCAACTTGAAATCCTTGCTGGACAACTTTTGTCTTTTATTTTCTGAATACCCAACCTCTTTCCAAATGTTCTTGGAGCACCAAGTATCCCACAGGCACTTGCTCTCTCCCATCTCACACACCTTTATCATGAATCATTCCTTTCAGCGAGAAATGGCATTCATTCCCCAGTGACTACTGTAGTTGCTCTAAAAATGCTGGTTGGTCTCTTATCCTGTGCTGACAGTTCCCTCATATCTCAGACTTGGTCACCAGAACCTTTGGAATCTGGTGTCCAACATGGAAATCAGGAAGACAAATCTGCAGTGGGAAAGCCAGAAGCTGAGTCTGATTCAGAAACACTACGTCTGTGTGACTTTAATGATTTTCCCCTTTCTGAATACTTATCTATTTATCTGGAGGATGAATGGATTGGACTAGGTGATTATTAAATCTCCTTTATACTGACATTTATATTGCACAAGGCTGCTTCTCTCACTTTTTGTTTCTCAGCTAGATGTTTTTACATTTTATTTCCTACAATATGCACCCTGGGGCTGCCTCAATCCCTTCCCCTCCAAAACCACCACTATGGGCTCAGACCTACTCAGGAGCCCCTGTCTTCATCTGGACCTGCCAGAACTCCTGTTGTAGTTGACCAAGTGTCTCCCTCTGCTGTTCTGACTACCATTTGAAGTCCTGGAGCTGGGATTTATATTGCTTCATTTCAGCTGTGACATAGTCCATCATCTTCTCCTCTGTGGCCTGAACCTCCCCCAGCTCCTGTTTGACTAGCAAAGGACCCAGAAATGTGAAGACCCACAATGGCCCCACCCAGCAGTGTCAATTCCTCCTTTGAAATATTATTTTCCGTTAGTTGTGCCTCAAGCTTCTGCCTCCCCAGTATGGATTTACTCAAGTCCTTCTGTGCTGTTGATATTTCTCCATTTCTCCCTGAAGTTTCTTTTGGATCAGTTCAGCCATGGCCAGGATGAAATCCTGCAGGGAGGAGGGAGACTGGATCTCAGACTCTGGAACTTACCCTAGCTCACTTTTCTGGCCAGCCATAGTCATGTTCTCCCTTCAGTATTAACTCTCTGTCTCCCTTTAGGATGGCTTTTTGCTTACCTGTATTAATACCTTTTCTTAGGAACTGCCAGCACTTTTTGGTCTTTTTTACTTTTTTATTTGATGGATTCACTTGTATGTTTTACTTGGAGAAGTATCATGCATGCGTGAGTCGGGGGATGTGACTCTGTGTACTTTTGTGAGAGTGTCTGTATGGGAAGGTGGTGAAGATCAACTCTCGGAGTTCCTCTAGGGCAGGCACCATGGATTCCATTCTCCTTCCTGCTATAGCATCAAGTAACTTTATAGTGGACACTCAATGAAAAAAGACCAAATAAGGAGAATAAGAGTGTGAATTATGTCATTTAGAAAGTGTCTCGGTTACTTTTCTCTGGTTGCTGGGACAAAACACCTGACATACAAAGTGAAGCAAGGAAAGGATTATTTAGCTTACAGTTTTTGGAGATTTCAATCCATAATCAGCTGGCTCCAAGGCAGTGTGGCATGGCACTGGGGCAACACTTCAAGGCAGCAGCCAGAGGAAAAAAGGGCAAACACAAGCCTCTTCTCCATCCCTTATAATGTACACAGCCCCTCCCACCACCTTCAGGGTGGGTGTAACACTCACAAAATGTCCTTGCTCTCCTTTGCACAAGATGAGGATATTTACAAAGTAAGAACCCCGGCTCCCTGCTGAGTCTCTCAGTTAAACTTCTAAACTTCTCAAGTTGACACAATGTATCAACCATAACAGAAGGCTTCAGTGTGTGGGCATGTGGGTGTGTATATCAATATCTCTGTACAGAAATCTATCCTGTGAATGAGTATGTGTTGTGTTTGGCTGCATGGGTTGAGGACGTCAAAACGGGAAAAGAAAAAAGTACAAATAATCAAGGTGAAATATGTATGCACACCATTTCTCTGCAATAATTTTTGAAGAGAAGTCAACTGAACAGAATAAAAATGATTTGAGTACAAATGAGATGATTCAAGTGCAATAAAGATGATTTGTGTCAGAGGTAGCTTAAAGCAGGAACCCTGTACCCTCGGGTATAGCTCACTTAGGTGAAAGAAGAAAGTCCTGCTCTAGTTTTGGCTTTGCAAGGTTTCAGATTGACCTTGGACACTCTCCTATTGCCAGACTAGGAGTGTCCTTCGTGTACAACAGATGCACGCATGCACGCACACACACACACACAAGCACACACACACACATACACACACGGTCTCACTGCTAGGATCAGGCATCTTCCAACCACAGACCTCCTGATCAGTCTTTACTCTTACTGGTTCCTGCTTTAGCTGTGAAAGCAATGAAGATTGGATCGGCCAGTGACACACACAGTCAGGCATGGCATTAAAACTGATTTAATGAGGCAGAACAGGGAAGAGTTACTCTGTTCCTCCCACAATCCCTCTTCATATCAACCCAGAGCCACCGGAAGACTAGTTCACCAGTGAGACTTTTAACGGTGTCCAGAGGCCCAGGAACCTTCCAGAGTGAGTGCAAGGAATGTTTTTAGGTAGTACAAGGATAATAGCATGCTAGTTGCCAGGAAAACAGACAAGGGACTCATAAGCAGAATAGGAAAGGGGGTTTAATAACTGGTGATCAGCTCTCAAAGGCCTGGTGGTGGATCACATTACTTCTGCTTGGTCTTCTGCTGAGCTGGTGCTGGAGGGTGGCAGGGCTCAGGTACCTTTGGGTGGCAGGGCTCAGGTGCCTTGGGGTGGCACGGCTCGGGTGCCTTGGGGTGGCACGGCTCGGGTGCCTTGGGGTGGCAAGGTTCAGGCACTTTGGTGTGGCAGGGTTCCTTGGTTTTGGGGACACATGGCTCCTGGGGTGGAGGCTGGCAAGGCTGCTTCACCTGGTGCTGCTGAACCTGGGGTGGTGTGGTGCAGGGCTGCTTCTGCTGCTGGGAACTCATGCTTCAACAGTGGTTAGTCCTAGAGAAAAGTAAACTGACTCAGTGATTTAAAGAAACAGAGAGGAAACCGAGTTTGATGCAAATAGCCTTCATTGCAGGCCCATTTTGAGGGGAGAACCTCTCTCTGCTCTCACTAATACCCTATATTTGAAAGTAAAATATGCTGTGGTCATTTCTGGGCCCCTTCAGGAGGAGGAGCTCGGAAGCGTATTGTCCTGCCCCAAATCAGGAAGTCTTTGCTCTGCTCCCTTTCTTTCCCAGACATGTTATGTTCCTCATTGAAAAATGACCCAAGAAAACTGCCTTCTGCTGTGCATGTGAGGCCACATGCAAGGTCTTCTGGACAGTGACATCACAGAAATGCCTATAGTCTGTCACTTTCTGGTTCCACATAAAATGCCCTGTAATTTACAGGATGGCTCTCTATTAATCCAAGACCCTGTGGTTTTGCTTCTGGTCTCTGCTCACCCAGTATCCTCTAAAATATTTTCCTTCCCCTTTGTGCTTGTCAAATATTCCTCCATGGTAGCTCACATAACATATCACCACTGAGCAACTTTTCTTGAGCAATGTTTCCCCCAACCACTCAGCCCTTCCGAGACCTTCTCTCCTTGTTACTAGCTACCTACCTTGCATCTCTTCTATTCATGTACCTGTATTACCTTTCCCGCTAGATGATAAGTTTGGTAAACTCCATATTGGCTTGAATTATCTAAAGTGCCTAGCATGCTGACTTAAATACACACAATAATTACTTAGTAGAGATGCACCTAATGAATTAAAATTTCTGTAGTAAGTGCCATATCAGAGAGAATGGTGTTGTTGCTGACAGTACTGTAGACCTGAACTTTGCCTTGTCAGTTATGCATGGTGAGCATTTGAATGAATTCTTCCTCTTCCCAGATCCTCATTTCTATGACTGTCTATTGAGTAGCCAATTTAACTGTCTAAATTCTCTTCAGGTCATGAACTGTTTTAATTTTTTAAAAAAGTTATTCTAGTATTTTCTCTCCCTAGTCAATATCCTGCATTACCCTTCTGATGTACATTAGCCTCATCCAATTCCCAATTATAAAAGAATAAGCAAGAATTCCAAACCATTTGCAATCAGAGACGCACCTGGTACCTGGAGACGACTGGGTCCGTAGAGTCGCTTATGTCTGTTGTGAATGGGATGGCCAGCTGGCTTTTATAAGATGAACATCTCAAGGAGATAGACTTGCCCCAGCTGCTCTGTTTTCATTCTTGTTGTATGTGACTCACCCTGCTCCACTCCATCACCCTTTGACTCAGCTTTCATGATGAAAACACTCACCTCATATAATGGCACTGCCAGTCTGACAATGATGTCATCTAGGTCTTACTGCCACCTTCCACCACAGACCCAGGTGTCCTGCTTGTGTTGGGGGAGGAATGAGCAACAGGCTTCTGGCTGATTTAATGAGTTAGCCCTGGAGGAGGTCTGAGTACTTTAATGACCCTGACATCTGTTGTGTTTTTCAGGCAGGTGGTTGCTCCTGTGTACTGTGGGAGAGAATACTTGGGCACATGAACAAGTGGCAAAAAGAAGAGAAGTGGAGCTGATGGGGGCACCACTGCCTGCCTGCCTGCCTTAGTGAGAAGGAAGGCTACAGATGTGAAATTGATTGATTATAGATTCTTCAGTTTCAAGACCTTTACATCTATTTCTCACATTTTTTTCTCAAGTCCATTGAAATATATATTCAGAAGTATTTACTTCAGCCCCACCCCATCCTAACTGGTTTACTAATCTGGGAAAACCTGCTGTGCTTTCACCAACCACACCTTTACCCCTCTTCTGCTTTGGAAATTTGCAACAGCTAATTCCTCTTCTGGGGTAAACTTTTCTTTCTACTCTACTTAGCCAGGTGGTCATGACCTTTTCCTATTTCCTAACCCAAATGTATTCTGCCTCTACCTGAAAACCTGAAAGCCTTTTCTAACTACCTGCACTCCAAACCCAGCCAAGGAGTCCTCAGTGCTGAACCCTCCACCACCTCTGCCCACTTCTTCCTCTAGCCCCAACACCTGCAAATCCTGCTAGCCACAATGTTTTCTTCCCTGTTCTGACTTTGTGCTCTCTCCAGGGTCACAGCTGTGCCTACTCGAGCCAACAGTGTTCCCATGATCTTCTTTCTTCTTCATTCAACAAATTCTAGAGAAGTGTCTAATATATGCTGGTCATGCTAATCATTCGGGGGTTAGCTGAGGACAAATGCCCCACTTCCTCTAAATATGGGGAACTACCCTAAATGAGAGTGTAAGTAACTAGGCTTACCGGTTCTCAGTGAAACTAAAGTCCTTGCCTCTGAAGGATAATTGGAGATTTGAAGCCAGGAGAGGTGATACAACTCACCCAAGCTCAAAAAACAAACTTCAAAAGGAAAAGAACATTATCCAGGAAGTGGAAATGATGAAGGCTGATAAATGATGAAAGGTGATGTCCTGGCTTGACTCTGTGTCTACTCACAGTTCTGGGGAAGCTTTGGTAAGTGGTGAGACAGAAAGAGCCCTGCCTGTGGGTGAGCCTTTGACTGTAGCAAAGATGAATCTGAAGTAGGGGTAAAAATAGGTATTTTTAGTTCTTTTAAAAATAGGAGGCATTGAATTAGCATTGGTGGAAACAAGAGACTCATTTAGTTCATCAACTCAGTGGGTCAGGGTCTGAAAGAGAAAGGAATGGGCTAATGTGATAAAATGTGTATTGTGAGTTCAGTTGGTTTCACTCAGAAGAGGTCTCATTGTAGCATAGTGACAGGGCCCAGGTATCCTGACTAGTGAGACACTGATGATGCATCTGAGTACCTACCCAGCATATTCCCTCCCTCCATGATGGTCAGCTTGTGAAGATTATACCTGCCATGGGGCTTTTATTTTCTAAGGTCATAAGACCAGAGGTTCCTGAGCCCTCACAACAGCAATTTCCCCTAAAATAACATAGCATGAACCGAGGTCACTGACTCAGAGCTGCATTCCAGACAGAACCTGTTAACAGGTGTTAACAAATTACCTTAAAACTCAGGTGCATGGACTGGCTTCTCTCCTTCATCCCAACCCTCACGCCCCACTCCGAACTCACAACCAGGTATTCATGGAGCCCCTGCTCACTCCATAACTGGGTCACTTCTATTGAATTTGAGTTCAGGCAGTTTCCCACTGCATCTGAATAGTCACTGGTTCATATCCACTCTCATGTGGTGTCTGCTGTGCAGTATCTGCTCAGTAATTGGCACTGTACATGGCCTGACTGACTAAATGCCATTATGCGTGAACAGGGGCTGGGCTACTGCTTTGACAACTGCTGAGAAATTTCTTGTAAGGGAAACATTGCATTCCCTTGTGATGGGTCTTTGAGATGAGCTGAGAAGGGGTTTGAGGGCTCAGCAAAGGTCACAGACACTTCTTTCTTGCCTATCTGTTTCATTATAGGCCAGGATAATGACACACCTTGCTCTCAGCTGGTGCCAGAACTACCACCACCACACCTGAGCCCCAAGCTTCTTGCCTTTCTTCAAGAGTTTCCTCCAGGCAGGCTCGGGTCTCTCTCTTCATTCAGCCTCCTCTGAAGCTGGTGCACTCCCATGTCCTGTCCTGAGTGTGCAGAAATCTCACTCGATATCTATGCATGGTCAGGCTCTCCTGCAGCTCCAACTTGTGTTTCCTTCACCCCAACCATGCTGCCCTGACTTGGAGCCTCTGGAAATCTCCCTTGTTCCTGACATTGTTCTTCCTGTTTATCTAAAGCTCACTGGATGGTTTGTATTTGGCTATTTCTCCTCTTAGAAGCTTGTGAGTTTCCTCACCAGCAGAGTTAGATTAGCTGTTGAATCAAGCCTTCCACATAGAAAGAGGGGACTAAGTCAATTTAAGACAGGAAATATGTCTCCAGGATTCGCAGCCTTGCCAGGAGTCCTGCTCAGGACCCAGAATGCTGTGTTCTCCCCACATTGAAAAGTGATCATTTTGTCCGATTGCCTGGACCCTGTGCTCAGGCTGAGAAATGCCTGCAGTTGCCCTTTGTTTGCAAAGCAGGGCAGAATAATGGCTCTAAACCTATTCTGTATTCTGTGGTCCAGCTTTTTCCAGTATAGGTTACTCCTTCCTCCTTACTCCAAGTCTCAGACTTGCATAGGTCATGCAGAACTAGTTGCTTCCATTTACCCATGGGATTGTGTATTTAAAGCAGAGTAACATTTAAAAACATTTAGTCTTAAGAGTTTTACATTCCTCTGTGCTCTTTAATTATGTGGAGGAGTCAGGGAGAGCAGAGTGTTGCTTGTTCAATTCAGGTCATCAATATTTAAAAGTCTCCCTAACACACAGAGTGCCTCCAGCTAGAAAAGAAGGAAGGAACACCAGATCCTGGATGTTAAGACCCTGTGGAATACTTTGACTCAGTAGGGAGAAGCTAAGTTTGCAAATATAGGTGCAGAAAAGAGAGAGTATGAACTCATGGCACCACAGAGTCTCTCTACTCAACCTCTTGCTCTGGGGGGAGGGAAGAGACAAGTGGGGAGGGAGGGGGTTTCTATTGGTTCCTTGGCCACAGAATCAAACCAAAACTGGAATTACCTGATTTCCTCTCCACTCCACTATCTCCCTAGGAATAGACCTTCCCTCACCCTTCATCTTTTAAGACCAAGATTCAGCAGTATGATTCTGAGGCCTTTATGAATCTCAGTTTATCTTATTAGTATTTTGGAATGATAATATTTGCTATCAGAGCTGTTATTAAACAAGATAACTTATGCAAAAAAACCTTCCACAGTGACTAGAACATAGTGGATGGGTAACAGATATCAAGTGCATCTGTTCTCATTATGGTCCTATTATTAGAAACTCATTTCCAGTGACTCAGAAAATTCCATCATTTTCTTCATTTTGATGTACTCAGTCACTCAATCATTTAATACATACTTGCTGAATGACAATCAAAAGTCAGGCTTGAAGTCCAAGCTATATAAAGTCCAGGGGGGAAATAGGCAATGTTCTATGAGATTCTGGGATCCACTCCCTATCAGTGAGAAGTGTTTCCTCAACAGACTTAAGCACAAGAATCACTTTGGATTTTGCAAAAACTATACCTACAATGTCTCCATCTTAAAGGAATAGATGTAGTGTGGGAAAGCCCTATAAGTCTGCATTTCTAAAATATGTATCTGGTGGTTTTCATGACCAAACAAGTTGGGAAACACCAGTTACTAAACACAATGGCTTTTCAACTTTGATTGCATTTGACATATTCTAGTATATTTTAAAAAAGTCTATATCTGAGCTCCATTACACAGTTTTATTCAAAGAAAATTTTTAAGTTCCCAGACAAAAGTAGGGTTGGAAATCACTGCTGGGACAGAAGTATCAGCTTCTATTACCTGAATATGGCAGGAGAGTCCCAGTCTGTGAACTATTCCAGTTAAAAGAGGTTCAGGTAGTTGCTAAGGTGCCTGGGCGGGAACTGATGTTGATGCGATTAGATGCTAATGAATGTGGGTGTTTGACCTGAAGGTACTGGAAGCCCTTTGAAGCAATTAAGACCCATAAAAGGAAGACTAAATACTTCCACACACCCTGGTACCTCACTCTCCCTCCAGAAAGACATCAAAGGACAAGCTTAGGCTGGTTTGGCAGGGCTGGTCCTAGGTTCAGTACCCTGGAGCCAGGGGATGATTCTGGGTCACCTTTCTGGACACCATCAGATACATAGGATGAATGACGAGTTAAAGGCCCAAACTTCCTACCTCCAAGGAGCCTCTGGTCAGGCCAGATTATGACCTTTGAGATCCCAAAGTACTTACAAAATACTTTTTTCTGCTGTTGAAAATGAAAATCTTTTCCTCTATTCTCTTAGACTCAATGGTGAGAGCCTTTAAAGTTAACTGACAGAAGACAGATTGATAGGAGAGAAGCCTTATAAACTTTATTTATATTAATATTTTATATGCATAGAAGCTTCACAGAGAAGTGAAAATCCAAGGAAGTGGTAAGATTCAGAAACAGAAAATAAAATCTTAAAATTTAAATCACAGAAAACCCCTACTAACCACAGCACTCTTGAATGAAAAAAGCAAAGTTGAATGCAACATACTACCTGACTTCAAACTATATTATAAAGCTATAGTAACCAAAGTAGCATGGTACTAGTATAGACAGACACAGACTGATGGAAGAGAATAGAGAGCCTAAGCATAAATCCATACATTTACATCTAACTGATTTTTGACAAAATTGCCATGAGCATACAATGGGGAAAGAACAGTCTTTTGATAGACTCTTGGTCTATGATATGAGGAAAACTGAATATCACATTAAAAGGATGAAATTAAATTTTAAAACCAAGAGGAAAGCAGAGGGGAAATGCTCCATGACACTGGTTTGGGCAGTGATATTTTGTATCTGACCCATGTCAAATAAAAAATAAAATGGACTGGGGATGTAGCAAGTGGTAGAGCACTTGCCTGGTGTTGGGTTCAGTCTCCAGTACTGAAAGAAAACATAGTCGATATCATAGAAGCAGAGAGTAGTATGCTGGTTACCATATAATTGGATGGTTGGGGAGGGGAGGATGAGTAGATGTTGGAAGGAATATATAGTAACAGTTACACAGGAAAAATAGAAAGATGTGTGTCAAGAATAAGCAAATAATATGGAGACAGAAGGTGGATTATTGGAATGGGGATTAAAATACTTGAGGTGGGGGAAAAATGGGGAATAACTGCTAATGACTATGGAGTTTCTTTTCTATGTGATAAAAATGTTCCAAAATTGGTTGTGGTGAAGATTGTACAGCTCTGTGAACATACTAAAACCTTTAGATTTTACACTTTAAGTGGCTGAATTGTATGGTACATGAATTATTTCTTAAGCTATTTTTAAAAGGTGAAAACAAAGCACAAACAAAGGGAAGAACATTCAAAATTAAAGGGAAAATGAATTGTGGGAAGTGAGTGGGAAATCCGAGGGTAACTAGTGAAGACATAAGGGTTATTTTAGTAAGGATTTGTGTGTATTCTTTTTGGTGCAGGCTCTCCACCTGCTGTGATGAAGGTTGTTCTCACATCAGCTAGGAGAAAAGGGAGTTTATGCTACCTCACAAAGGAAGTTTATGTACTGCTTTTGGTAGATTAGAGGAAAGCAGCTGTAGTTGGTGATCCTTAATTTCCTTCACAACACAATAGCCTTTTTACCAAAGTAGCACACTTCAGGATGGCAGATCCTGGTCTCTTCCAGTGCCCTTCCCTTTCCATTGCCCATTTATATAATACAAAATGAATCTTCGTTTTTGAAAATCACCTAAAACGCATAGTTGCAATTTATCTGGTTACCACAATCTGAAATTGTTGGTGGAATCTTACCTTATAATCTAATTATTTACTTACCTTCTAATATATTTATTTATTTATCTTGATTTTGAACTTCTGTATCCCAAACACTTAGACTTTGCTTCTTGGGAAATCACTAGGTCCATCAACATGGGGGTGGAGAGGGTGGAGTATGAAATAGGATCCACAAAAATGCAAAAGCCCAAAAGTATGTGAGGATCCACCTAATCTGAGGACAGGAAGAAGGCATTCAACCCAACCTCTCATTTCATGAATACAGGACTGAGGTTAAGGTCACAGAACTAGTTAGTAGCAGAGCCAGAAAAAGAATCCAATTCTCTTTCCCAGTGCAGTACAGACTCTCCTTGGATTAGAAAATAGATCACAACTACTTTTAGCATAAATTCATGAGCCCAGGTGAAAAGACTTCCATCTCACCATCTAGGCAGTGGAGTATCCTTGAATAAACTCAGGCAGTTACCTTCTACTGATGAAATGACAATATTAGATCCATTGTTTAGTGAGCATATAACATATCCTTACAAAAATGCTGCAAATAATTGTTACTAAAAGATTACAGCTCTTCATGTATGGCAAAATTAAGGCTATCGACCTAATTGACTGGATACAATCACATAGCAAAAATGGAGAAGCAGAAATTCAACTATGTTCAGCTTGGCTACAAAACTTGTCTGACAAAGGAAATGAGCATCTGGTCTGAAAAGCTTCACTGAAAGTAACCAGGCCTGGTCAATTTGCCCCGAAAGGCTTCCTGGTCAAAAGAGGAGGGGCCAGAGAACGTGAGGTAGCCATGTTTGTGACGCACAGATTGGGGTGGGCATTGTTTGCTTCTTTGTTTTCCTAGGACGGAGAGAATTTTTGGACAAGTTGGATGGTTAGATGGAGAAGTGGGACAAGTGTATAGTAAACTATCCCTCCCTTACTGCAGCGCTTGTGGGCTTTGTAGATGTATTTCCCTCAGAAAAACAGAACTGTTTAATTTCATTGACTTGTTGTGAATGAAGTTTGAAGATATAATGAGGGAGAAATTGGTGCAGTACACACAGGGGTAGTGGGAAAAACATTTAAACCACTCAGGTTGAAAATACGACTAGGTACTTTTAAAATGTGTGTAATTATTTTTTTTTCTTTTTTGACTTTTATTAGCACATACTTGCAGTACATAATGATCACATTCACTGTAGGGAATTGGTGCATGTACATAATGCTTTTCATTTCTTTTTTTTCCCATTACAAATAAAATATTATACCGGAAAATACACACAGCTTAGTATTTTCACAAAGTAATCTTATCTGTTTAGTTTCCAAATAAAGACAAAATTTTGCCAAGTTCCTTTAAAATTCATCTTCCAGTCATTATGACTTAAATAAAACTCATGCAACATGTACTTTTGATGTCTATTTTCTTGATTTTTGTAAGATTTATCAATGTTATGTAGTGTGGTTTGCCTAATCTCATATTTCATTGTATGAATATATCAAAGTTAGTATATCTACTCTACTAGTGATGAATGTTTGAGATATTTTCAACTGGAATTATATTACAAATACACATTGCTACTATAAACATTTTTGTAGGTATGCTTCATCAAGCACATATATATGTTTCCACTGTGTATATACTAAAGAGTGAAATTACTGGGATGTAAATGCATACGCTTAGTTTTAGAAAAAAATCTCTAATGGTTTTCTAAAATGAATGGGTAGTTTACACTGCTATCAATAATTTGTGACAGTGCCTAAATACCCACATCCTCACTGACACCTGGTATCTTCTGTCCTTTTAATTTTAGCCCATATGTTGAATTGTGTAGTAGTATAAGGGTTTCATTCTAATTTGCATGGTTAAATCAATTTAAGGATAACTGATATCTCTGTAAAATAGTCTTCCAAAAAATGAACATGACACATCTCTATTCTTTCTACTTTCTCTCAGTGATGTTTCATATTTTTAGTACAAATATCATGTACCTTTCATTAAATTTACTTAAAATAATTGGTACAATTTTAGTGGTATTTCTGTTTTTATTGAGGATAAACTAGCCAAAAAAGGCACAAATCTTAAGTACACCTCATTATATTGTTAGGTATATTTATGTATTTACATATCAAAATCTACAAAATTTAAAATGTTTTCTGAATTCCAGAAAGTTCTATTTTGTCCCTTCCCAGTCATTACTGTCCTCCAGGAGGACAACTATTTGTCTTCTATTTTACAGATCAGATTTTCCCCCTGGTCTTACAGCTCTTAACTCTTTAACTGGTAAATCTAGAGCCCCTCCCCAAGAAAGTTGCAAGCTCAATTCATTGTCTCTAAACTAGCTAAAAATTTAACTCTGCTTCTCAGAGATTTTTGGCTTAGGTACTTAGTAGGTACTTAACCTAATCATTCCCAGAGTGCAGAGTTTCTTTAGTTAAAAAGCAGCCTCTTGATTAAATTCGCTGATAGCATCCATAAACCTTCTTGGTTTCTCTGTCCTCAACAAAGAACCTTCACAGTGAAAGGCCTAGATGTTTATTCTTCTGCTTGCCTCTAGAATTCACAGATTATTCTAAGTTAAATTTTTTTATTGCTCTTTCTGCTTCTCCTCTCTCTGGAGTGTTTGGGACAGCAGCTAAGTGCAGACCACTTATAAATTTTGTCCTGATAGACAGTAGAATGCTAGTTTGCCAAAAGCAACCCTCCTCTTCTCAGAAGTGGTACTTCCATGCTTTTGGAAATCCAGTTGTACACACACTTGGGGGTAGTGAGACCCATAAGATCCTCGTGACTGAAGAGCTCGTAATATAACAGGGGAATTAGACACATAAAGAATAAATTATAAACTGGCCCTAGTGGTGTACCCTGAAATTCTAACACTCTGGGAGGCTGAAGCAAGAGAATTGTAAGTTCAAGCCCAGCCTGGGCAATTTAGTGACTTAGCAAGATCTGTTTCAAGGAAAAGTAATAAAAAGGGCTTGGGATGTAGCTCCATGCAAAGGATCTGGATTCAACCCTCCAGTATCACAAAAAAGAGAATTATAGTGAAAATAATATACTTAATTAATAAAATAAGTACATTAATAAAAACTTACACTAAGTATTATGAGAGTTATGGATGCTACCAGTTTTTTCTAACATGTTAAGGGTGGTTCCATGGAAATATATGAACCAAATTTTTAGAACTAGGAAGATATCTTAAATAGCAAAATGGAAAACTGATATTCTAGGCAGAAGAAATAGTATAAACAAAACACAAACAAAGACACACACACACAAAAAAAAAAAACACAGAAGCACCAAAACTAAATGTATACTGTATTTAGTGAAAAGTGAATTAGTTGGTATTGTTGGATAATGATGTGTTTTGGGTTTTGTGGAGGTATTTTGGCGTAGAAAGGGGCAAAAACCACATAATCAGCTGTTTCTATACCTTTAGAATATACAGGAAATAGGGAGAGCTCTTGAGTCTTCTTTTGGTCAGTGAAGTTCAATAAAATAGTACACAGTGTTCCTTTGCATTCTGACCTTACCTTACTTTATGTAGAAAGGAACCAGGAATGAATCACTCCTCTCACCACGTATGTGAGTAGGATTTTGATATAAATCAATTTTGCTTTGTAAAACTTTGAAAGGCAAAATTACATGGAAGCATTTTTTATGAGGGAATGGGTCCTCAGGTCTTCCTAGAGAGATAAAACTTTGTCCTTGGTCATTAGCATGGGACCCATGGGCATGTCCCCTTCTCCAATGAGTTAGTAGTCTGAAACACAAACAATAGCAGAAACATTTATTGTCTTTATTATTTCTGGTTGTTCAGAAATTGCTTACTGTGCAATTCTGTCAATGCTGGAATCCAAATTCAATGGGAGGACTTGCCAGGGTCTTCCTGGGACATGGCACCCAGAACTGTGATCCAGACACTGACTAGGACTTGGAGGAAAGAAATCCAGAGAGGGAGCTGCCATTATGCATCAGCCCCTCTGCTTGACAGAAGGGAGTGATTTCAGGATGCAGAGATTGGGGTGCAGAAAGGCTGTCAGAGTCCCTTAGGGTTAAACACAATCATTTCTGAATATTAATTGTTTCGACAACATTTTGACTTTCCTGGTTAATATCAATACCCACTGAGTTTTAAATAACTAATACTTGATAATATCAGCCATGCACAATTATTTTTAGGGTAAATAAAGAAGGTGGTTGTTAATTCCCTTTCAGACCAGTATGTTAAATAAAGAAGTAATTTATTATTGGTGTTGCTGATGACAACTAAAATTCAGTGAGCAAATCCCAAAAGAATAAAATCCAAGGATAGAAAGTCCGGCTGAGTGTTTAGCTACTCTTTTTGTAGGGCCTCTACTTTAAAGACTCATCTCTTTTTACATCAAGGAGGTTTGTTCCTTCTTTCTAGTACAGGAGATCAGTCTCATCCCAGGATTAGGAGGGTTAGGACACAAGCTGCAAAAATAGGATTTCTTATAACAGCTGCATGAAGTTGGATTAACTGATAAAACCAAAGCCTATATAATTTGCACAAGTCTCCAGGGCAATCTTTCTATCTACAGAATAATTTTCTCTAAGTAAGAAAATGACTCACTTCCAAAGAATACAGTGAGTCTCAGTAGACTATCCCAGTATAACTCTGGGAAAACAGCATGGTAAAGTGGAAAACTAAGTTCACACTAGAATGTGCTAAATCTATAGTGAGTGAATGGAAAATGAGTGAACAATAAACTAGTGAATGAAAAAATTATTTTCATATTTCTGAGTAAGTGTTTTGTAGTACTCGAGTCGTTTATGTATTCTTCTGTCTGCTCTTTCAGAATGACAACTGCCAAGGGGCAAAAACCACATAATCAGCTGGACCAGATTTCTAATAGTAAGAACTAAATGTTTCCTTCCCTTTTGATCTTCCCTAGATCTCTCAGGCTTTTGTTAACTAGTTCCTGGGTTTGTTCTCCTACTTCTCTTATGAAAGGTGTGTTATGACCTGACTTTCCCTCATCATTAATTCAGAGAGTAATTGTACCCATAAAGGTGACTCCTTGAAGTCTCACAGGCAGATACTGACACAGTCACTTCCCCAAAATATTACCTCTAAATCAATAATTAGATCACAGAATGAGGCTGAGAATAGGAAAGGGCAGTCAACCTAGGAAGGGGGGAAATTTATTAAATGAAACACAAATGTATTGGCATGGGAAATAGGACAGAAGCCCTGAGAGGGGACATTGGGGAAAGTATTGAGGTAGAAACTGTGTATCAGCTATGGAGTCTCCTTTGTAAGGATACAACCCCAGAAGATGCCCAGACACTTTATTTTGGAACATGAATGCAGCCATAATAATGGCAAAGCTAGAGACAAGAGAGGATGATATCTGTTTCATGCCCACCTGAGAGAGCATCAAGGTGGCATGTAGGAAGAGTCAAGGTGGCATATAGAAGAAGCCTCGTATTTGTTGAGTACTTTTATGGGAAGGAATTCTTACAATGCTTCATTGGCTTCTGTGTAGATGGAAGAGGGGACGTCCTGGAACTGGAGGAAAGGGGAGCAGGAGGAAAAGGCAGTTCCATCTGGTAGGCTGGATAATGGGCAGGTGGCAATTCCCTGAGAATCTTTACTTCTGTTTGCTCTTGGGAAGCTTGCCGAGCTGAGGGACTCTTGTACTATTCTGTGCTTTTGGGTGGACATTGCATCTTGGTCTGGGGAGCACATGGATCCTTCGCTTGAGGTGAGCAGGTCTTTTGACATTTGACTGAGGATGGCTGGCAGGGCTGCTTCACCTGCTGCTGCTGGGCCTGCTGGTGTAGGCACTTTGAGTGTTGCTGTTGCTGAGAAGACATGGCTTGAAGAAGAGGTAAGCCTGAGGGAAACCTGTGCAGTGACATCATGAGAAGGGCTCCTTCCATCACTCCTCCCTGACTCTTACAGGAGCATTTTTCTCCAATTGCCAAGCACATGATCTGTGACTAACAACTTCATGCTGATTAATGAGTTGATTCCCGAGCACCCATTGTGATCTTTCTTTCTTTCTTTCTTTCTTTCTTTCTTTCTTTCTTTCTTTCTTTCTTTCTTCTTTCATATTAGTCTTATTCTCTATTTCCTTCATCCTCCCATGAGCTCTTGACTCAACTGAACACATGATTTATCTCTCGAACTTACCAGGAAATAGGTAGGAGCTGAGTTCAGGACTAAAAAGAAGCCTAGGGGAGTTAGGGGCGTGCCAGCGAGTTCTGCCTGGCAGAGCCGCTTGGGACTTCACCAAGAGACTGGTTCAATAACACCAAAGAAATGGACAGATTTCTAGAAACATATCAATTACCAAAACTCGACCAAGAAGATGTAAAACTACTGAATAATTCAATTTCTGTTAATGAAATTGAAAAGGTAATTAGAACATTACCAACCAAGAAAAGTCCAGGTCCTGATGGATTCACAGCTGAGTTCTACAAGAAATTCAAGGAAGACTTAATGCCAACACTCCTCAAACTCTTCAATGAAATTGAAAGGGAAGGAAGTCTCCCTAAATCATTCCTGGAAGCAAGTATTACACTAATACCAAAACAAGAGAAAGACCCAACCAAGAAAGAGAACTACAGGCCAATCTCTCTAATGAACATAGATGCAAAAATCCTCAATAAAATCCTGGCAAACAGAATCCAGAAAGTCATCAAGAAGATTATACACCATGACCAAGTGGGATTCATCCCAGGAATGCAAGGATGGTTCAACATATACAAATCAATAAATGTAATACACGATATCAATAGAGCCAAAGATAAGAACCACATGGTCATCTCAATAGATGCAGAAAAAGCTTTTGATAAAGTCCAACACTCTTTCATGATTAGAACCATATG
>RJWT010002228.1:26356-42140 GCA_004365215.1 Cuniculus paca
TTAAGTTATCACTATTTGCAGATGACATGATACTCTACATAGAAGACCCACAAAAGTCCATAGAAAGACTTCTGGATATCATAACCAAATTCAGTAATGTAGCTGGATACAAAGTCAATACTCAGAAATCAGTTGCATTCCTGTACACAAACAACAAATGCACTGAGAGAGAAATAAGAGAAACCACACCCTTTACAATAGCATCCAAAAAAATGAAATACTTAGGAATCAACCTAACAAAGGAAGCAAAAGATGTATTCTATGAAAATTACAGTACTCTGAAAAAAGAAATCAAAGAGGATCTCAGAAAATGGAAAGACATTCCATGTTCGTGGATAGGAAGAACAAACATAGTGAAAATGGCCATTCTCCCAAAATTATTATACAGATTTAATGCAATTCCCATCCAAATACCGTTAGCATACCTCACAGATCTAGAGAAATCATTCTTAAAATTCATCTGGAACCACAACAGACCTAGAAGAGCAAAGGCACTTCTGGGCAGCAAGGGCAGGACAGGAGGCATCACAACACCAGACTTGAAAGTATACTACAAAGCTACTTTAATCAAATCAGCACGGTACTGGAATCAAAACAGACCTGAGGATTAATGGAATAGATTAGAAGATACAACCCCAAGTACAAAGACATTCAGCCACCTTATTTTTGACAAAGGGGCCAAACATGTTCAGTGGAAGAAAGATAGCCTCTTTAATAAATGGTGCTGGAAAAACTGGCTTTCCATATGCCATAAACTAAAATTAGACCCAAGCCTATCACCATACACTAAACCAAAGTCAAAACGGATCAAAGATCTAAACATTAAAACAGAAACACTAAATCTGCTGGAAAATAAAGTAGGTAGAATTGTTGAAAACATAGGGGTAGGTGGAGAATTCATGAACAAAAGCCAAACTGCACGGGAAACACTTCCCAGGATCAACAATTGGGATCTTGTCTTGCTAAAAAGTTTTTGCATGTCAAAAGAAATCTCCAACAGAGTGAAAAGAAAACCCACAAATTGGGAAAAAATTCTAGTCAACTGCCCCTCAGACAAAGGCCTTCTATCCAGAATATATAAAGAATTAAAAAATATCAGGCCCTCAAAATTCAAAGACCAAATCCAAAAATGGGCATCTGAGATGAAAACACACTTCTCTGCTGAAGAAATACGAATGGTAAATAAATACATGAAAAAATGTTCAGTATCATTGGTCATTAGAGAAGTGCAAATTAAAACAACTCTGAGATTTCATCTCACTCCAGAAAGAATGGCCAGGATCAAGAAAACCACCAACAATAAATGCTGGAGAGGCTGTGAGGAAAAAGGAACCCTTCTCCACTGTTGGTGGGAGTGCAGACTAGTGCAACCACCGTGGAGGTCAGTCTGGAGGTTTCTCAAAAAGCTAGGACTGGAAGTCCCATTTGACCCAGCTATTCCACTGCTGGGCATATTCCCAGAAGAAGTGAAATCATCTTACTACAGTGATATATGTGTAGCCATGTTTATCGCAGCACAAGTTGTAATAGCCAAATCTTGGAAACAACCCAAATGCCCATCAATTGAAGAATGGATAAAAAAGATGTGGAACTTTTATACAATGGAGTGCTATTCAGCTATAAAAAATGATCACCTTGAGGCTTTTATAGGTAAATGGATGCGACTTGAGACCAAACTCATAAGTGAAATAAACCAAACCCACATGTGTAAACACTGCATTGTCTCTCTAGTGTAAGAAACTGAGACTCAATAAGATAGAAAATTCTTGATAAATATGGAAAAATGGTTCTGAGGTCCAACAGTGCTTTTATTCTTTGATTTGATTGGTTTAAATCCCTTTCCTACAATTTGATTGCAATATGTGAGAAAATAGGAACAGCTCTTTTGAAAAATGGGACACTACGGTAGCCATCGCTGGTTTCTTGTTGGCCAACGTGATTGCCTGTAGTGCTCTTTTGTTTTTATCTGGTTATGTATTGCTTTGTTTTGTTTGAGTTTATTGTCTGTAAATGTATGAACAACCATTTTGAGAAAAGCAAGAGACACTGGGGTAACCATAGTTAATCTCCTGTTGTTATGTTTTGAAAACCTGTGTAGCTTTCTGTGTTCTGTTTTGAAATGCTATATTGTGTTTGACTCTATTCTGTTTCCTTTTTTTTTGGTTTTGTTTTGTTTTGTTTTCTTCTATTCTCTTTAAAAATAAAAAAAAAATAAAAAAAAGAAGCCAAGGCATTTTTACAAGTCCAACCCATTCTAACTTTGCTAATGGATCTGGTTAATGTCAATTGGCTACCTTGGAAGAAGTAGATAGGGAACACAAACAAAGAAGAAAGGGCTTGAGAAAGAAGAGGAGTGACCTCTGTCTTAGAAGAAAGTGCTGTGTAATGATGGGTCTGGGGAAAGGGTGTGCCAGGAAAACAGATGCCCAGCTTCTATCCCCACTCCACCTCTGAGTCATGTGAAGTGCTCAGAAGTTATTTAAAGTGACTATAAAATAGTAGTTCTAGGCTTCCATGAAGAGTAAGAAATGGGGGAATGTGAGTGTCTTGGTTTCTTTTTTCTCATTGTTGAGACAAAATACCTGACGCCCAAAGTGAAATAAGGAGAGGTTTATTTTTCACAGTTTTGGGAGTTTCAGTCCATACTTAGCTGGTCCCAAGGCAGGGTGGCTTGGCGGAGAGGTAGCCGTTCATGGCAGCTGCAAACGGCAAGAGCGAACCCCTCAGAAGGAGAAAAACGTCTCCTTCCCGACCTTACATTGTATGTCGGCTCCACCCCTGGGCAGGTGCAGAACTCACACCGCCAATCCCAGCGCTGCACAATGAATCAATCATAAACGTTAGGTTCGGTGCTTCCATGACTACAGGAGGCTTGTGGGGGGCCATCTATATACAAACCATAACAGCAAGGCCCAGTAGATCACTGGAGGCGAAGGACCACAAGAGAATGTTTCACCCAAAGACAGCCTGGTTGAAAGAAAAGAACAGTAGCCATGCAGGCTCAGGCATGGCTTCTAGTGCAAATCTGCCCCTCACTTCCAGGAGTCCCTGCAGACATCTTGCAATTCCTGAACCTTCAAGAAAAGATCACATAGGTCATAAACAGCAGGCCTTAAGGGAGGATGCAGGTTTGGAAGGTCCCTGAGGCCATCCCAGTTCTGATGAGTGTCTCTGCCTTTCCATGTAGGCAGCATACCTCGGCTTCTAAATTGGTAACTATAAATGGAAAGTATAGGTCCCGAAAAGTGGACAGGTGACAATCAGAATAGTAAGGAGTAAGGACTGTGTAGTGTGAAATACAATATCCAGTATACATTCTATGAATGTAAAAGCAAAGTTTAGAGCTTTGTTGGTGGGGACAAAAATTAAGATACAGCTTGAGAAAGCTTTAAAGTAGGGTTCAGAATTGCTATAAAATGCCATAGCTGTAAACAGTACCCTTTCAATTAGAAAAATTCTCTTACTGAGGAGTCCAACCCAAAATCGGGAAATAAATCATATTTAGCAATGGTATGGGAATGAAGATTAAATTTCATAAGTAATAATTAGTGCAATGTCTCCATAATTGTTAGAAGACTATGTCGTTTTGCTGATTACCCAAGAATAAGAGAGGAGCTTGGCCTAGCGGCTCCTGACAGTTTAAGAAGGAAAGAGGCCAGTTTATCCTAGAAGGACAGGTGTATCCGCACTTACCAGAGGCAGGGAACTGGGCCCTGGGAAAGAAGGTTGGGGGCTGGCTTGGAAGCAGCCATTCAGGGAACCCTTAAAGGGCTCCTAAACTGCTCAGGCCCTTGGTGTGGCACTGATTACCACCTTACAGAGAATTCCTCGCCCACTTCTTCCACCTGAACTCCCTCCAGGGTCTTGCTTTATGGGCCTGTTTAGATGCAAACCACCACTAGATATTTGCAGCACTCAGTCCTTCTGCACAAGCTGTTTTCACCCACCAAAGGTGTTTTCCCAAACTCGAGGACTCAAGAGCTTTTCAAAACAGAGCCATGCTGAGGAGCTGTTCTCAGATCAAAAGTTATAGGAAACCCCGTGAAAGGAGGAGAAAGAGGGGCAAGATAGAGTTTGCAACATTTCTGACAAATTACTATCTTTTCTTTTCTTTTCTTTTTTTTTTTTTTTTTGCCTACTGTCTGTGCGCCTAGCTGTGAAACCACCTTTTATGCTTATTATTTCATTTTGTCTTTATGGTCAAGCTAGAGAGTGCCATTATTTTAAAGGTGACAAATGAGGCTTAGAATGATGATACAGAAAGTAAACAGCAGACATGGTATTTGAACTCAGATCTGGATGGTTCAAAGATTTTTAAACATGATAAAGGTTGAAGTCAATGGCTGGCATAGATGCCATCTGTACCCCTCTTATTCCCAGTATGCAGTGCCTCCACGTTTCCTGGTCTGTGTGGCTTCTCCTGGAAGTCTATGTGAAAGGAGCCCCAACCTGTGGCAGTGCTCTCCCCACCTGCCCCTCAGGAGGTGGGCTGCTGATGGGTATGCCCAAGGGTAAGATGTAACATGGTCTCTGTGGTAGGCTTACCACATAAAATATAAGGTCTGGTAAAATTCAAATTTCAGGTAAACCACAGAATTTTCTAGAGCATGTCCCAATTATTGTACAAGTCACATGTACATTAGAAAATTACAAATTTATATGGGCAGGTTAGATTTGTTTCAGTTTTGTTTTGTTTTGTTGGTTTGGTAGTAGGGATTGAACCTAGGGCCTTCACACTGAGCTATGTTCCCTTTTCTTATATTTTATTTTATATTTTGAGGCAGGGTCTCACTAAGTCTCTAAATTACCCAGACTGGACTGGAACTTGTACATTTGCCTTCGCCTCCCAGAATCCTGGCGTAGCAAGCATGTGCTATCATACCTGGGAGACTCTATTTTTGTTAAATCTAAAACCCTACTCAAGCACATACCCAGATGGGAGGGATGAACCCTGGCCCCTGCACTTGGCTCCCAGTCCTGGGATGGAGGAAGGTAGGTCAGCTACGGAAGGCTGATTGATTCACCTTTGGCCACCTTCCCAGGCCTCAGGATCCAGCTTGATGAGAAGCCAGCCATGAGATCATTTCTGTCACTTTTACAACCAAGTGAAAGAAAATGACAGGAACACCTCTGAGTACTTTCCAAAGCATTTTTCAAACTCTGCCTTATTTAATCCTCATGGCAATTCTGTTGTGTAGCGTGAATCTGAGTTTACAATGTAAAACTCCAGCCCAAAGGGGTTAAATGAAACATCCCACAAAATGCATTTGGTAGAAGTGGGGCTGGGTGGGGGCCTGACCCAGGGTAGGTTTCCAGGACAACCAGAGCTTCTCTACACTAGACAAATGATTGTTACTGGGTGGATACCATGACTGATAAGCTTTTCTGAGCTTTCCACCACCAAATATTGCTCATTGTTCAGGGTCATCCTCATTTAAGAGTTAACCCTTTCCTTAATTTCCCCCTCCAAAACAGGCCTCCTCTACCCTCTACTCTCAAGCTTATCGACATGAAGAATGTAATTTTCTGGGCTTCAGCTTTGGGGTTCTGCATTCCATCCCATTCTCCACTCAACCTGCACCCCAACTTCCTCTCCTTTCTACCTGCACTCCTTATTTCTTCTCTCCCATTCTTTTGTGCTTAACCTGATCTAAACTGTCCTTCATGGACACAGGCAGCAAGACAGGTTTGGCCCCAAGCAATGCATATTCACAAGCTTGGCACCTAGAGCACCTCAGGGTGTGCACGTGGCCTCTGAATGGTGGGCATTTCCACTCCCTGGTTTCTCACCCACACAACTTCCTGAAATGAACTTCCCCCTCTTTATTCTTCCCAATCAAATCACTGGCCTCTTACTTTGTCAGTAAACAACTCCTGATTAGTTTTGAAGAATTCCATCTGGTGATAGAGACATGGCTTATAACACAATTGTCACCTCAGAGGATTCTCAAGGAGATACAAACCTAACCTTGGTGGCCTTGAAGCGATTGTGTCTGCCACATCATGAATATCTAACACACAATGTCATGTGCATTTAACACATTGCACATTTGAAAACCTTGGCACTCAGTTTCCCTGATAGATACAATACCCTACTTTTATAGAGAGGAAAACTAGGACTTGGAGTGAGGACATGTCTTGCTCAAGGTCATACAGATATTAATGTCAAAGCCAGGGTTGGACCATGGGTCTCCTGACTCTGTTATTTTCAGCCAACTGAAGAACTGACCTCCTGGGCAGCTTCTTATCAGAGGCTCCATTAAGAATAAATTAGGATGCTGATTTTGGAAGTCTGTACCTTTTTGGTCCCATGTTTCCTCCTTCCTTTCTCCATGATACTCTGCCCTCTGTGCCCTTCCCTTCTTCCTCTGGGAGACTCTGATTGATTCTTCGCAGTGCCAGGCACTGGTATGTTTTTAATAGTCATTAAATTCTGTAAAACTTACAAAACACCTCCCCTTACACTGGTTACAATATGCTATGAAGAAAGTTGATTGTATTACATATTTTCTAAATAAGAAAACTGGCTCTGATGGTGGTTGGATTTGGAATTCAGAGGGGAGGAAGGGGTGATTTAAATTACTTAAAACTGTAATGGTGGTTTTTCAGATGCCCTAACTAGCTAGGGCAGGGTATTATTCTTTCAAAGGAGGAAGGGAGACTTCTTGGCACCCCTCAGGTCACCCTATGTCAACCATTCCTCCAGGCAGGTTGGGTCCTGAAAAACTGTGAGAAACTACCTCTATAGTCCCTACTCCCACCCCCACCAGTCCAGCAAGTCACGGGACCATGTGCTGCCCCCTCTGGGGTCCTGCATCTGCTCATTCATCTGCAAAGGACCACGCTTTACTGGCACTGAGAAGCCAGGCTCTGCATCTTCCCACTCAAGGGAGTAGCACCTGAGAACAGGTGTGTGCCCATGACTCCATCACGGAAGGGAGGGCACAGTCAAGCCTTATTTCCGGACTGAGTCAAAACTTGAGAAACCCTAGCCCCACCCTGCAGGTGAACAACCTTGTGACTGGGAAGCAGAGTTTTGGGCACTCAGAGACACCCTACAGACACAGTGCTAATTATTTAACCCTCCATATAGAAAAATCTCCATTTTTGTCTCTGAGCATTGGGGAAAAGAGTGGTGGTTGGTGACTTTCTTTAAAGACAAGTGGATAAATTTTATCCTTATTCCAAGGATAAAATGTGCTTTGGGTTAATCATGAGAGGCTTTCACTCAAGGAACCATGTTAGCTGGATGGGACAGTCAGGTTTGAGGCTGCCTGTCTGGCAATGGTACCTTGTGTGCCAGGCTTGTAGTTCTGCAAATGAGGAATGAAGTCAAGAATCAAAGGAGGAGGTTAGGAGAGTTTTTATTAGAAATAAAAAGATGATGAATAGCTCCTGGATTTTCAGGAGGGGTCCTGGAAAGGGTGGCCACATGGCTCCCAGATGTAAAGATAATTATAGATAAACAGAGCACAAGAATCGTTCAGCTGTTCAGTAGTCAGTTATCATTGGTGGCTTTGTGGATTTGAAATGACCAATTGGGACTCAGGGTTTTAACCCAGTTTTATGACATGTAGGGTTTACAGGAAACTGGGATCTTGGGTTAATTTGCATTATAATTTCCTCAAAATGCTGGACCTTAGTAGGGCATGACTGTACCTCCCTCTAGTAGGGGGTGGGCTGCATTCCATGCTGTTTGAGAGAGTTCATTCTTCATCCAAAGTCCTAGTTTACTCTCTGTTTTTAATTTTTATCAGTATGGCTGGTCACCCCAGTCTACCTCAAACCCTTCCAACTAGCTAGTTGACTTACTCATAGCTGAAAATAATTTTCTATGGTAAGATAAAAAGTTAAAACCAAGTCAGTGACAACTCATCTTTACAACCATAATCACATCCCATTTGCTTAATCTTAATTTCTAGTTGATACCCATCCAGCAGTCATGGCTGAGAAGATTTTAGTTTCAAGTTTCTCCCTCCATTAACTATTTAATCAGTCAACAAATACTGTAGTAGATGCTACTTAGTGAGAACTTGTGACCTGTTCTTAATGTGAGAAATCTAACATGATTTATTCTTACCCTCTAATTTATCTGTCGGCAAGTCAGATGTCTGGATATATTTGTGTTAGGTGTTCTGTATGATAGTATTTAAAGTAGTCACATGGAGAGAGAATAGGGAGTCAATGAGTCTCCAGAAATATTTATCTTCTCCCTCCCTGTGGTACTGGAGTTTTAGCGAGAAAACCATCTAGACCAGGCTTGACCACTCATCCCAAAATGCCAACCAAGGATATAAGCAGGAAAAGAGCTTTAATCAGCATGGCATATGCTAGGAAGAATTGATTAAGAGGTTCAAGATGTGTTATTGAGGAGCTAACAGAAACAGCGAGGTTTTATAAAAGAGGGAATGAAGGCATGGGTTGGGAGTTTGCACAGTTGGGGCCTTTGCATAGCTGGCAGGGAGGGTTTCCTACAGGATGTGGTGGTCTGTGAGGCTGTGCTTTTCTGGAATCCAAGGTGACTGTAGGTTTAGGACAATGACTAGAGACTTGTAGGTATCAGCCTGAGGTTCCAAGAATCAGTGTTTTAAAAGCTAGCAAATGAATGTTTCTTGAAAATGCCTTAGTTTCTCTTATTTTGGCGTCCTCAGTTTTTTTGGGGGGTAAGATAGATGAGGTAAATTTAGAGCAACTAAACCTTCTAAACCTTACCTTGTTAGTTTTTAGACAGATAACTCTTTAAATGATTAGCATGCCTATGTGCAGAACTGAGTAGAATCTAAAAAAAGTTTTAAGGTGATAAGGGAGATAGATATATTATGAAGGCAGAGATTTGCAGGTCCACCACTATTATATCTACCTAGTATGTGCCTAGAAGACCCTTGGCAGGAGTAGGAGTTTTATAAAAGGGGAAGTAAACAAGTTCTGGACCCAATGTGAGGCTCATTCCTATGAAGATCATCTGTGGAAGTTTAACACTGACAGGAGTCGGAGAAGCGCACCTCCGAAAAAATTGTTAGCACTTGTCTGATGGAGCACAAGCAGAGCTAAACACTAATCCTTCTTTCCTCCAATGTGACAGAGAAACAAGGAAAGAGCTCAGTGAGTTGGGAAATAACTGCTGATACTTCTCAATGGCTCTGAGATTTGGGCACATTCCTTAAATTTCATGGGCCAGGATTTTCCCATTTTCCAATAGATCAGGTTGGCTATAATTATCTTTGAGGGTCTATCAAGCAATAACATTCTAAATGTAAGATTACGCCAAGGAAAACATCCTTGTTTCATCCTAAAATGATTAACAGAGAATTGAAGGAAATAAGGGTAAACTGAGGACTGATCAGAAGTCATTCCTTAGTTAGCCACATCTGCATGACAGCAGGGTAAGTAACCACAGGTGTGCAGGTAGTCACCATCCCATTACTGGTGCGGCACAAAGCAGGGAGTGGTGTGAAAGATTTATGAGTAAGAGGATTTCTGGAGATTGAAGGACAGGTGATCCAAACTGTTTAAACATCTATACAAACTGACTCCACCTACAATTCCTTCTTAGTTCCCACCACTCCTTAATGCAACTGCAGCCTAGACTATACTGTTTCTAGAGCTTGCCCCATACCTCACTGCCCCAAACTCTTCAATCTGTGACTGTGGCCTGCTCTCAAATGTCCCAGAGAAATTCATTCTTCAAGAATGATCTTAAATGTCACTCTCCTTGACCCTTTTTTCTAATCTTTCCCAAAAGGTATGATTTCCTCTTCTGCTCAATCCTTACAACTTTTGAGTCATACTTATTTGAAGCACTTTGGATACAATATTCTTCATTAATGTGCATCATTAACTCAGAAATTCACCAAAGGTGAGTTCCTCAATGGTAGGTGTTGTCCCGCCCTATGAATCCATGTGTTTACCATCTGCCCCCCTTAAGAGTTGTACACATGTTATATCTACTTCACGAATATGAAAAAATAAGTGAACACATGAATGCCTAACAATTACTTATAGATGAGTAAATTTAATTGAGTGTTAAAGCAATAGTTTGACGTTCTTCTGTTCTGCTTTATAAGCAGAATCATGTAGTTCCAGAATACTTTTTGGTGTAAGCTGTATTTTCACGTTCAGTTGATGTTTAAATATCTCTCTCTATTTATCCCAACCATACACATCGAAGATCTCTGCTGAAATCATTTTTCATTTGTAAGAGACTTGGAGCCTACATGTTTTTTATATATAGATGTGTGTAGGTAGAGGAGTTCCTTACCCTCAGTCGAAGTATAAACTTTCTAAGGGCAAGAAGGACATTCAGGACAGAACTTACACCCTCATGACTGGTGGTTGACCAGCTAATAGACTATTAATTGAATGGTCTAATGACTACAGGATGCTGCTGAGTGAGTTGGTGAGTAAGCAAGCGAAAGAGGGAGGAAGTGAGAAGATGCATGTATAAGTGAGAAATGAGCTAACTAACTAGCTGTCTAACTGGCCAGTTCACTGAACAATTGACTAGCTGGCTGGTTGAGTGGTTCACCAACTGATTTCCTAACTTGTGGGTTGGCTGACTACTTAATAGCCAACTCTGAAAAGCAGAACCTGTTGTAGTATAAGCAAGCCAGCCCTGTTAGATTCAGGAGACTAAGGGTATAAAACAAAAAGTGTACTTTGTGTGTGAAGTAAATTGTATGAATAGGACAGTTATTTCTTGGTTTTATTTTTTAATTATTACATGTAAATAATTAGTATGTATTTCAGTTTTAAGTTTTAAATTTTAAAAATTTTGCCTCTTGCTAAGTTGACTTGGAAGAGTTCTTTGTTAAAGCTGAATTTTCAAGGAAGGGGACAGTTACACCTAGGAGAAGTTTCAGGAACCTGATTAAAGTTTAGCCAAACAAACAACCTTTGTCACTGGTCAGCTGAGTTCAAAGTATGTAGCTTTGGCTAAAGACCAGCCAGACACGGTCAGGGAGGAGCCCCTACTCTTTTCCTGGATGTTGTTTGGGGAAAAGGGACATTTGAGTCAATGGCACTGCCCGGGGGGAGCCAGAAGATGAGCATCTGGGGCTCAGGCTGTCCTTCAGGTCAAAGAAAGGGTCCTTGGTGACTGTGCCTGAGACAGAGAATCAAATCAACCAGTCCAGCTAGCAGATGCCATAGGCTGAACCACTCTGTCTTGGTGGTGTCCTGCTGTCTGACCATAGAGTTCTTCTTTGGGGAAGTGGCTGTGGAAGGTAGTGAGAAAGGGCTGCCAGAGTCAACCTCAGTCTTTGCCCATAGCGACTGAGATGCTGAATTTGGGATGAGGACTGACAGGCTCTGAGCACCTGCCCCCCTGTGCTGCACCTGCCCTTACACATGCTCATCAGACTGGTATAGAAGCATCCCTGCCACATCTATCCTCCTGGGAGTATGAGAAGGGAAGAGGCAGGACAACTTCTTGCACCCAAGTTACTCAAGCCCCTCATGCCCAAACCTTTCAGGGACTCTTCACAGGCCTCAGAGTAAAGTTCATGTTTCTTGATATTATTTAAAAGGCTCATCATCCTTTAGCTCTCTCCAACAAGCTTCCCATCTTCCCCTTGCCCCAGTCTTCTTCCCTCCTCATTTTTGTTCCAGCTATAAGCCATGATTAACTACTTATAGTTTGCTTTTATTTTTAAAGATAATGTGCTGTCTTTCTCCTGTCAACAATCTACTCTGTTCCTGGACTTCCTGTCCTTAATCTGTGCTTGGTTAATCCTCATTGTACTTCAGGATCTGTTCTGTTTCTTCCCTGAACATTCACATCTTGTTGTCAGGTAGGTGCCCAGCTCCATTCAGGAAGCTCTGGTTTTAGCACTAATTCTGCTATTTTTAGTAGAATATCCATTGATCTGTCTCTCTGTCAACAGTGAGCTGCTTCAGGCAAGAATATTTCCCACTTCCCTTTGGCTTCCATATGAGATAAAATACCTATTCCATAATGGATGTGTTTAAAAAATAAGCACGTGTATATCATCAGATCAGAGTTTGTGTAAGCATGGACTCTTCCCTGTGTGGCTATGGTGGAGAACTTACACATTTTGGTCTGATGTAGCAGACCCCAGTTGTTTATTCATCCTTAGCCTCTTCCCTCTTGAACCATTTGTCACTCTGTCATTCCATAAAATGTGAACTTTAAGAGTTCTACTTTATGGTGCTCTTTCCTCTTGGCCTCAGGGATAGGCTATGTTCCAGATGCTCTGTGAGCTTGGATCCCAATATTGAATTAATGTGAGGCAGGGCTGCAATGAACCTTCAGTGGACATTGAGTGAGAGATCAGCTTTTGTTTACATGCCTGGGCTTCATGCTCAATTGCTTACTGGAGAATAACTTAGGGTGCCCTGACTGAACTATACAAGAATAGGCTTCTCTTTCCTAAAGAGACTCCCTATTGTTGCTTGTTACTGGCAAAAGGGAAAGTAAAGCCCAAAGTACAGTGCATCCTGATGGTGGTAAAGACTGTCATTTAGGGGTGTGTGTGTGTGTGTGTGTGTGTGGTGTGCATATGTGTATATGACACAAGTGGGAGATGTTGGAAGAAAGAGGAAAGGAATGTAGAAAAGCCAGTTTGAATTAACACACTATGCAGAAATGACCATTTACTTGTAGGAAACTGATATTTTTCTATGCAAGATTTTCTACCTGTGCTTGAGGAGCTAAATTAGTCATCTCTTTTCTCATTCTGACCACAGGACTTTGTTGCACCAATTCACATTGCCATGTCCTTAGGTACCCAGTCTAAGGAGTTAAGGAAGAGCACCACCTGCTGGGAATTTCAAGCCAGTGTGCTTGTTTCTGAGGAGTTAATCCAAGGCTCTAAACAGGAAAGATGGAGACACTCAAAGGTAGCTGAGGCCTTAGTAATTCTTTCACCTCACTTTAAAGGTAGAAAAACTTAGAGCCAGCGAGGCTTAGCTTGTCCTCTTCCCACTCCCATGACCACCCATGCTGTGCCACAGTCCTTCCAGAGGGAGGGATCAGGAAATTTCCCTTTGGAGTTTGTACCTTACTAGTCTCCCTTTGCCAGCTTTAGATGGCAGTGTGGTTTGACTTAGACTGGCTGAGTCAGTGCATGAGGCAGGCAGTGGAAAGGACTCAGTGGAGTTCAGGAGCATCAGGCTGGATTGACGGCAGGAATTGTAGTGGCTTCTGGCTGCTAAGGAAAAAGACCCATTCAAAGGAGAAACACCAACCTTTACCACTTACAAGGAGACTGAAACCCAGAGAGATTAAGTAATTTGCCCCAAGTCATGTAGTTGGGAAGTGATCTGATCAGGCCAGAATTCAAACCCCTGTTGCTTAGTTCAAGATTAACATTTGCACTGAATTATGTTGTCTCTTCCTGGAATGATAAACTCTCTGTGCCTCTTGACTGTACCTCCCAGTGCAGAGCCTATGGACAGACAGGGAATAGGAAACACAGGTCACAAGCTATAGTTCTTTCAGGGAGCCAAGGTACTACAGTAATGTGCAGGCTCCAAATGGGGCTTGCCAAGCAGATCTCATCTTTAGACTAAAAGCAAGATACTCTCAAGTTAGGGTGGGAATATTTCTTCAGAATCTTATAGTAGTCCGAACACTTAGGCCCTCTGCCAACACACCTATAAGGACCTCTAACTGACAAACACTAACCAACAGGTGGTCACTACAAAGTGGGTGATTGCAGATCAGCTAAATGATGCAGTTCATTTTGTAGGGACCAGTGATAGGCAAGAAAAAGGATAAAATAAGATCTCATTAAACTTTATTAAAAAAATTAATAGGAAACCTTCCTAAAGGCAGCTTTTTGCTTCTACAGATAGACTCTGCAATTAAAGCAATTAGAAAGGCAAAGGAGGGAGGGAGAAGCTAGACTGAGAGAGGTGCCAGGTAATATGGTTACCATGGTAATTTATCAGAAAGAGTCAACAAAGCAAGGAGGAAGCCAGAAACTTGAAAGACCAGGAAAACCAGCCCCGTCACCCACCTGATAGAATGCAATGGAGATAAGAGTTAGTCACCTAAGGACTCTTATTTAGTATATTATCTTACTTAGTATGCACACACACAACCTACGCACATACCCACTTTAACATCACTATATTATGGAACCAGATGCACACGTGTACACATGTCTCCTTTACTTAATCATTAAGTGCAAGTTATCTTCCCATAAAGAACCCCCTCCCTGTTATTCATCACAAAGGGGCAGGAAGAAATCAACAACCAGAAGGAACGTAGGCAGACATGCCTACGTTAAAATTAAAGACAACCAGGAGAACACATCAGATAGTGACAACTTTCAAGTGCCCACATGGGGGATGGGAGAGACACTACTTTCCAATGAAAGGAATTTATTTATTTTTTTTATTTTAAAGAAATAGAACAAAACAAAATAAAGCAAAAGAAAACAGAATAGAGTCAAACAAAATACAGCATTTCAAAACAGAACACAGAAAGTTAGACAGGTCTTCAAAATATAACAACAGGAGATTAACTATGATTACCCCAGTGTCTCCTGCTTTCCTCAAAATGGTTGTTCATACCTTTACAGACAATAAACTCAAAAACACCAAAGCAATACAAAACCAGATACAACAAAAGAGCACTATAGGACATCAAGTTGGCCAACAAGAAACCAGCGATGGCTACCGTAGTGTCCCATTTTTCAAAAGAGCTGCTCCTATCTTCTCACATATTGCAATCAAATTGTAGGAAAGGGACTTAAACCAATCAAATCAAAGAATAAAAGGACCATTGGACTTTAGAACCTTTTTTCCATATTCATCAGGAATTTTCTACCTTATTGAATCTTTCAGTTTCTTACACTAGGGAGACAATGCGGTGTTTACACATGAGGGTTTGGTTTATTTCACTTATGAGTATGGTCTCAAGTCGCATCCATTTACCTGTAAAAGCCTCAATGTGATCATTTTTTATAGCTGAATAGCACTCCATTGTATAAAAGTACCATATCTTCTTTATCCAATCCTCAATTGATGGGCATTTGGGTTGTTTCCAAGATTTGGCTATTACAAATTGTGCTGCTATAAACATAGGTGCACATACATCACTGTGGTAAGATGATTTCACTTCTTCTGGGAATATGCCCAGAAGCAGAATAGCTGGGTCAAATGGGACGTCCAGTCCTAGCATTTTGAGAAACCTCCAGACTGACCTCCATGGTGGTTGCACTAGTCTGCACTCCCACCAACAGTGGAGAAGGGTTCCTTTTTCCCCCACAGCCTCTCCAGCATTCATTGTTGGTGGTTTTCTTGATCCTGGCCATACTTTCTAGAGTGAGATGAAATCTCAGAGTTGCTTTAATTTGCATTTCTCTAATGACCAATGATACTGAACATTTTTTCATGTATTTATTTGCCATTCATATTTGTTCAGCTGAGAAGTGTGTTTTCGTCTCAGATGCCCATTTTTGGATTGGGTCTTTGAATTCTGAGAGCCTGATATTTTTTAATTCTTTATATGTTCTAGATAGAAGGCCTTTGTCTGAAGGGCAGTTGACTAGAATTTTTTCCCAATTTGTGGGTTTTCTTTTCACTCTGTTGGAGATTTCTTTTGATGTGCAAAAACTTTTTAACAAGACAAGATCCCGTACAAGGCACTCATGAGTTCAATCCCCGGTGCCGAAAAAAAAAAAAAAAAGACAAGATCCCAATTGTTGATTCAAGGAAGTGTTTCCTGTGCAGTTTGGCTTTTGTTCATGAATTCTCCACCTACCCCTATGTTTACAACATTTCTAGCTACTTTGTTTTCTAGCAGATTTAGTGTTTC
>RJWT010002229.1:0-42038 GCA_004365215.1 Cuniculus paca
TTCTGTTTTGTTTTGTTGTGTACTATTCTCTTTAAAATAAAAAAAATAAATCTATGACCCTAAGCTCACACATATTGTTAGATTACAATGGAATGAAACTAGAAATCAACAAAGAAATAGACTACATTAGCACATGAATATTCAACAGTCAATGGATCACAGAAGGAATCAGGATAGAAAAACTTTCCATCTATCAAATCATACTGGAAAAAATATATCAGACTCTGTGGGCAAAACAAAAGTCATTCTAAAAGAAATTATATGGCTGAGTGCCTCTGTAAGGAAAATATGTCAATCTCAAGTAAGTAATCTAATGATGCATGTCAGGGTCCCACATAAACAAGGACACTCTAAACCAGGGATGGGGATTTACCTCAGCAGCATAACTACTTGCCTGGCCATCCCAGGTACCAAATAAACAAAGAAGCAAACACTCCAAACTCAAGACTAGCAGAAGAAAAGCAACAAGCAAGGAGTTTCTGAGTGGATCCTGATAGCACAGGAGATAAAAATGACATATGTCACATTAAAAATATCCTGCAGAACAAAGGAAATAGCCAAAAGTGAGAAAACCTATGGAATGAGATAAAAGATTTTCTAGCTATACTTCTGATAGAGAACTAATACTCAGAATACATAAAATCTCAAAAAATTATCCCCCAATATGACCCAATCAGAATTGTACAAATGAACTAAATAATCACATCTCAAAAAGATGACAAACAGCCAATAGGTCCATCAAAAAATGTAGAGATGTTTAGGATTTTTAGCTGTAAGAACATGCAATTCAAAACAACTTTGAGATTCCAGTTATACCAGTTTAAATGGCAATCATGGACAACACAAACACAAAATACAACAAAGGCCAGTAGGGTACAGATGGGTGTGGGTGGGAAATGAAGCAGTCTGGGCATTCATCAAAAACTAACAATAGAAATCCATTTGGCCCAGGTGTATCTCTCCCAAGTGTATTCTTGAAAGATATAAAGTCATCATCATAGAATGATGCATGCATAGCCGTGTGGTTTACAGCATCCTAATTCAAAATAGTAAAGGTCTGGCAACAGCCTGGATGTATCAACAGATGAGTGGATAAGGAAAATGTGGCATTTGTACACAAAGGTATGTATGTCAGCTATAAAGAATGAAATTGTTTTATTTCTGGGGAAATGGATAGTTAGAAATTGAGACTATCACACTAAGGAAAATAGGCTTGTGATTTTCTAGATTTAGAGAGAGGACTTGGGAGATGATAGCTATTGGGTAGAGTGTTTTGTCTTGAGATAGTAAAAATTATGATTATGATTATGATGATTATTATTATTTGGTACTGGAGATTGAACTGATGACCTTGCACTTGCCAGGAAGGTGCTTACACCACTGAGCTAAATCCCCAACCCGAGATAACAAAAGTTATCTAAATTTCATTGTGGTCAGGGTTGTACATCTCTGTCCATAAGCTTAAATATAATGAGCTGTACACTTTTAGTTTGTAAATTGCATACTATACACATTTTAATTAAATAAAGTCATTATTTTTGAAAAAAAATAAAACAAGCCAGACACATAAAATTGATTGTCATGTGTTTCCTTTAATGAGAAGTCTAAAACATACATAAATAAATGAATAAAATAAAGGAAAAACAATATGAAACTAAAAGGGAGACTCTTGGAAATAACAAAGGGGTTCAGATGAGGGGAGGGAAAAAGATAGAAAGAAGGTAAAGGATTGCAAGTGAGAAAAGGACCGACATCCCTGAACAAACATCACCCTTCTGTAATACAAACATGCAGTTACAAATAAGATAAAAATGTAAATTGACCAAAACTACCTGATGGCCATTTCAGTTTTGGTATATTCAGATTGAACTGTTTGCATTTTCTCTGCCATTTAAAACATTTTTTTGACTTTTCTTTTTAAATTGTAGGCACTTTCTGGAATTTTTAAAATCATTCTTTAATTGGATTGACTCTATCATAAGTATTTTCCCTCAGATCACTTTTTAAAAATTTTTTATTTTAAAGATAGTAAAACCCAAGAAAACAAAACAGAATAAATTCAGTCAAAACACAGCAGTGAAATTGGTACAGAATATCAAAGCAGGGTAATTGGAAAAGAACAATGGCTACTATAGTGTATGTTATCTTCACATTAGTTTTCCATTCCATCAGTTATAGCAAAATCAGACCAAAACAAAACAGAATAAAACCAATCAAAATAGAATATTGAGTAAAGAAAAAAATTAATAAGAATAAAACAAAACAGTGAGAACATTTATTAGACTTTAAAAACAAGACAGAAAAAAAACTCCATATTTACCATATTGCATACAGTTTTCCTTCCTATACATGCTCAGACTGTCAACCCCATGCCTGTAAATTCAACCTAACAATACAATCCTTCAGGTGCTTTTTGTACCTCAATTGCTGTCAGCTCAGGTTGACCTCCAAACCACCTGGTGGCTTATGGGGTGAGATGGTTTGGTGATTTTCAGTCTGCATGCTGGTAGGCTTACAGAAGACACTGACTTTTTTCTCTTCCTGGGTCTCACACAGTCTGTGCAGCTTATCAGAAAGGCTGGCTAGTTGGATCCTTGATTGGCTCCTCCTAGTCCCAGCATGGCTGATTCTTGGGAGTTTCTGGCTTTTCCCTGCCTTCCTGGGTCCTGCATGATCTGCACAGCTTACCAGGAAGGCTGGCTAGTTGGATACTTGATCGGCTCCTCCTGGTCCCAGCATGGCAGACTCTTGGGAGTTTCTGGCTTTTCTTTGTTTTCCTGGGTCCTGCACAATCTGCACGGCTTCCCAGGAAGGCTGGCTAGTTGGATCCATGATTGGCTCCTCCTGGTCCCAACATGGCTGATTCTCCTCCCTCAGATCACTTCTTCAGCTGTTTTTTTTTTCTTTTTCTCCTAAATTTCTTGGGTTACATTGTTGTCCTTTCTGGCTTCCTGATCTTGTGTTTCTCCTTTGAAAAGCTTTTATTCATGTAATCATAAAAATGTTTTAAAAATAAGTTTTAACCCAATACATTTGCTAATGTTGTATTTTGTGTGTCTTTAGATATTTAACTTAGTTTTATTTTATATGTGATGGTACACAGGACCTAACTCCCCTAAAGGACATGAACATAATTTACTGACTAGGTTTCCTTTACCTGCTGAAATGTTACTTAAGTTCTGTATTAAATGACCATGTATACAAGTGCCTGCTTTGGCCCCTACTTGCAATACTTCCTTAAATAAATTCTCTTATCAATCTTCAGCACTGCTTTTTTCTAGATGGATTTTTGAACCAATGAATTGAGTTGAAAACAATTGTTTGAATTTTAATTGTGATCTGTTATATTTATATAATTTTAACAAGAGAAGTCATGTATTTTCAAGGTTAGGTTTTCTCATAGAGGATTATTACCAAGCCTTCTTATGTACCTTTCACTGAAATTAAAAATCTTCTTTCTTTCTCTCTCTCTTTCTTTCTTTCTTTCTTTCTTTCTTTCTTTCTTTCTTTCTTTCTTTCTTTCTTTCGTCTTTGTTTCTTCCTTCTTTCTTTCTTTCTCTTTCTTTTTTTAGTTGGTTACTGCTAATTAAAAGAAAGATATTGGTCTGGCATGGGAGGCAGCAGTAACCCCAGGCCACACCAGGCTCCACTGACAGCTTTAGCCTTGCAGGCTTCCCCAGAGCAGAGAGCAGACCCTATGTAAGCTGAAATGGGGAAAAACATGAAGGAGGTAGTGAAGATGCCAGAGCATGGACAGAGAAGAATAGAAGAGGACAAAGAAATGGAGCTTCCATCAGAGAACACCCAGGGTCCACTTGGGTGGTGGATGAGATACAAGATACAGTGAGCATCCTGCAGCTGTTTCACAGTCTGCTGCCTAGGAATGATGATGAGAAGCCCCAGAAAGCCCAGTGCAGAATACTGGAGCATGAGGCCTCACAGCTTTTTGGGGCATAGTCCAGGAGCTTACAGCTCAACTCTGGGCAGAGAGGCTGAGAAAGTGCACAACTCAGATCATTTCAGTACTACCTATGGCTGTGCAGAACCTTCTGGTATGAAAATGGCTGTGTTTATTCCCCTGAAGAAGAAAGAGAAGGACTAGCCAAGATCTAAATCCCAGGCCCTTCCCATTCATTCTTGATATGAAGACTTTGTAGTGGATGGATTCAACACGATCCATAACAAAAAGCCTGTTATATATCTTAGGGCTGCTGCCTGGGCCAGTATCTTTGTACTCAGCTTCATACTCAGTACACTTTTACTCAGCTTTGTACTCAGTACATTTGTATTCAGCTACATACTCAGTAACTTTGTACTCAGCTTTGTACTCAGCACCTTCATACTCAGCTTCATATTCTAACCAGCTTGGTTTGCCCTTTCCACACTTGGGTCATGCACCCTGTGGCACTACATTTGGGTTTCAGCATCAGATGGATGCTGACTTCCTGGAGAAACTGACCAGGATGTGGAAGACTGCCCTTGTTGCTTATCACAGATGCTGGATTTAACCACAGCAGTTGAGCACCCATGAGGTTGGAATCTGAAAGAGCACTTAGAGGCTGTGGATCTGGTGGCATTGGCCCTAGCTTAGGTCTCCTTGTCAGGTCCTGCTGCAAAAACATCACAGCAAGACAGTGGCTCCTGGGCCGTGGCTGGTTTTGCCCACTGTTCCATCAGTGACACTGGACACACATGACAATCCCACCTTGACATGAGTTGCTGGTCTTACAGCAAGGAAGTCAGCAGACAAACTCTGGGGCCCCCTCTATGGTTGTCTTTACAACACTTGGTACTCGAAGGAACTGTGGAGCCATTACAACATGCCTGCCAACACAGTCAATGGTGGCAGGACAGTTTAAGAAATTGATCCATGTCAAAATTTGGGTGGAGGATGTGCTTAGTTCTCCACAGTGGTGTTCAGATTTTGCCAAGTTTAGATTCAGTGTCAGAAGCATCCTGGTGCCAGCATAGTGACCCCCACAGTTCTCTGGGAGAGATCTTTTTTTTGTGGCACCGGGGACTGAACTCACGACCTTGCACTTGCCAAGCAGGCGCTTAGGCCGCTGAGCTAGATCCCCGGCCCTTCTGGGAGAGATCTTTGTGTGATGCTCTGAATTCACAACTGGAAAGCAGTAGAAGCAGCTGGTGCCTGTGAGAAGCTCACTGTTGGGGGTCTGGAAGTCAAGGGTGTGTGGTGCAGTTCAGCCTCGGATGCTGGCAGCAGTGTCAGGAACATGAGGCGAGGATGTGGGTCAGTTTATAGCCTGCATCCAAGGCAAACTGCCTGTCCCAACCCAAATGCTGCAGCTTTGAGAAGAATTCAAGCAGGAAGTAGGAGACAGTCTGTTGGTTGCAAAGTGGTCTGGAACAGGGGTTATCAAGCATGAATGTGCAAATCCTGGTAACGGCTGTTTGAAATCAGATCCAGAGGGAGAAAGAATCCATGCTGGACTCCTGAGAAAGTGAGATGAACTGGAATCTGACCTCACATTTGAAACGGGCCCTGAGTACAGCAGTATGAAGTGCTGCATTTATGTTGCTCAGGAAGCTGAAGAAAACTCAAGGCTTTTGGAAGATGTGACAGAGACATCTGGGAGGAACTCAGGAAGCTTGGGTTGGGTTGCAGAAGGCTAATGAGGGACGACTTGTGGAAGTGGGAGTGCTGCCCCAGATACCCATGGTAGGACCACACTGAACTGGTTTGCTCCAGTATGAGCATCACAAAAGGGAGGAACATTTAACTTAACAGCTGGCTTTCCAGAGGCCATGAAACACACCAATATGTACAAGTTCAAGATATAAAGTGACAAGGCCTCCAATCCCCCCAGGCACTTTTCCCAAACATTGATTTTCAGGTCAGTAGTCTTTTAAAAGGGCCCTAGAGGGTCAGATACTGTGCTGGTCAGTCACACCAAAGACTTAGAAGAGCTGGAGGCCACATCAGGTGTCTAGAGGGCTGGGGCAAGACACTCTAGAGGTCCAGGGCCCTGAGCAACTCTGGGGGCTCCTGTGCCCCAGGCCAGCAAGATGGAGGCCTCCAGAACAGGGACCAAAGGTGACAGGCCATGGTGGAAAAGCCAGACAGCCCAAAATAGAACTCAGTGTTGGGTTTGAGGCTGTTCTGACTGTTGTTTCAGGGAAGAAGTTACACTGAAAGCATGAACTGTGCCATGTGCTCATCTGATAGAAATCACATTTTTGCTGAACTGGGATTTTTGCACAAATCTATGTCTGAAAGCTGGCTTTCCAGGAGCACAATCAGTTATTTTATGTGTATGTAGAACAAGAAACTATTGCTTCTGGCCTGCACAAATATAGTAAAACCATTTCCCCCTAAGTTGCAGTTGACACTTTCCTTCCTAAGGAACACACATGTCAGGTGCTTGCCATTTGGCACACTTTCTCTCATCTTTGTAGGCATTAGCATGTGTGACTAGATTGCACATAGTGACTTTTCACTAGGACTTTCCAGGTGTTGTGCTGTGCTTTTGTGCAGGCCAGATGGCAGTGGCCTGTCTGTCCCAATGGGTCTGTGTGGTCGCATTGCCATGGATGCCTGGATTGCCTGGCCATGAGGAGTGGTTTCAGTGGAACCCAAAGAGCATCGAGAGCCCTCTCCTGCCATCCCCCAGCTGCTGCTTTTCCTGGAGACAAAGAAAGCACTGCATCCACTTGAACTGTGGCAGGGCTTCTGTCCAGGGTTGTCTTTTCACTTTTTCTATGCTCCATTTAAACAAACTTGAGGACTTGTCTTATTAAGAATAACTTGGTTCCCTTGCTGGCTCTGTGTGTGTGTGTCTATTTTTAAATACTGGTAAAGCTTTTAAATCAGCATGAAGGCACAGATTATGGTCCTTTCTCTCTGGAAGAGCCCAATACTAATTTGCTGTGCAGCACTGCATAGGTTGGAATGGGAAAGTTTGTCTCTGACTGTCTCACTCCAGAGGTTTGTAGCTTCTAGTCCATTGGCAGTTCACCCTGTGTCCTACTCAGAAATGGCATCCTGAGACGTTGTCCCTCTCAAGCTGAAATGACTGATACTAACTTCCCGGACTCCTGATGGTGTCTATTTTCCCAGAGACCTGCATCATTTCCTTTGTCCTCAGGTTGGGCCCCTGTGCCTTTTTAGTCCTGCAAAGTCATTGATGGGGGAGCTTATGGTGGTGGTGAATTCACACTGGGTTTGTGGGCTACTGTGGGAAGCCTTAGTTACACCACATTAAGCCTACAATTACACTGATAACTACACTGATGGGTTTTTTGACATTCAGCACATGTCAAAATGTAATTTTCCTTTATCTTTTTCATGCAGATTAAACAGTCTTCTCTGTTTATTTTATCTGCAATGAAGTATAGCAGATAACATGGGTGAGGGGTAAATTATCACTTTTAACAAGATCGATTTTTACTTTTTAATTTTTTTGTACTGGGAATTGAATTCATAACCTTGCACTTGCCTGGCAGGTGCTTGTGCCACTGAGCTATAATCCAAGCTCGAGATTCATTTTTAAATTAAAGAACAGCATCATGCAAACCCTAGCTCCACACTGCTCAGTGGGCATCTGAACCCCTGATGAAGCTGCCACACTGTTGATTCATGTTTTCTCCTGAGAAGGGGAGGGCGCTCACCAGCATATCCTTGGTCAGATCCTTTCTGCAAAGTTAAACTCTATTATAATGCCAAAGCTTTGTGTTTTAATGAGAAAACCTGTTAAACTCAATCATATCTTATTTCAATATGCACTGAAATGTGCAAAATCTTTTAAAAATTTTGTTAACATGTTCTATTACATTAGCATATTTGAATATTGAACTGTTTATCTTTAAAGTAAACAGTATATTATTTAATCCACATGATTATGGCTTTTCATTCTGTATTTTGCCTTTCAATTTTAAGAATGAAGTTTTCTTTTTGTGTCTGTTTGCTTTTTGTGCTCTTCTAGGCTTGGTATCAGGTCATGCTGGTTCATAGAATTAATTGGGAATATTTTCACTTACTTTTATTCTTCTAAATAGTTTGTACAACTTTGGAGTGAACTCTTACTTGCTTTAGTGGAATTTGCCCTGGAACTCCTTAGATCTAGGACCTGGACTCATAGTCCCCTTGGAGACTAAATTTATTCTCTTATCTTCCTCTGCTTTTCTCTGATCTCTGATCTTCCTCTGCTTTTCCCTTTTTTCAGGGAAACAATTATTGGGCCAGCATTTATTCTGAACTTCAAGTGAACTGGCCAATGGGAGTCACTCATTAAAAATGGAGGAATGGAAGTGGGAGAAGATGGGATATTGCTCCTTGTTTCTGCTTCTTGGGGTAGTGGCTGAGTCCCCTTAGGAGTTGCAACACTGTTTCAACTTCTCCCTCAGTGATCCAGTTGCTAACCGGAAAAGTTCCGGCTGATGGAGCCCCAGCTCTGTCCCCTAGCTGGTGACCATTACTTGGTGACCATGTTGTGTCTCTAGGCTCTGCAGTCACCTATGTATCCAGTGCTCTGCATTGTGAAACCTTAGTCTCATGCCTAGATTTCTATGTTCCCACTGGTTTCTGATTTATAAAGACCATCATTTGATATCTCTTTACTCAGTTTTGATGATGTGCTGTCTTAGTTTTTGAAAATTATGTATTGATAAATTTTAATTGTATGTATTTATAGGGTACAGTGCAATCATATAATCTGTGACTAGTGATGATTAAATCCAGCTAATGACCCTACTCATCACCTCAAACACTAGATAATTTCTCTGAAAGAAACAGTTGAGCTTTATCCTCTTAGCCATATAGAAATGTCATTTCCCTGTTACCTAAGAAGTCACCTATTTAATCATGCTCTTTGATTAGTTAGGAAAAGTTGTACAAACTATTTTTCTATAAATCTTAAAATCCAGGTGACTTCTGTGCCCACATTCCCATTGTAGTTCTGAAAGTTGCTTATTTGTGTGTGTATTTAGTGATCCATGTTGTGAGGCTTTCATCTACTATATTATGCCTTAGAGGCTTCTTTACATATATTCTCATTTAGCCCTTGCATCAGTATCACAAAGAGGTTTGCATTTTCAGAAGCAGATGCAAAGAAGAGCGTTCTCTGTACATCTGGGACAACAGCTCTGTGGGGCAGCTACACTGAGACTGGGCCCTGGGCTGGAGCCACTGGTTCCCTCACTGCCATAGAAGTAGACAACACAGGGTACATTGTCAGGGTCAGGGCATGCACACTCAGTATTTCTAAAAGCACATACATTCGCTTTGTACTCTTAAAGGAATTGTCACATATGAATGATTAAAATCTCAGTAGTTTTGAAGGAAAGGCAATGTTGTCATACAGCAGCTTGAGTCAGGAGGCAGCCAGCTTTATCCTGGTTTACTCTGACTTAATAGTTGGTTTCCCAAATGTGAACTCTTTCTCCCCACCAGGTTTTAATTTTTGATGCTGAAGTTTCCTACAGGGGTGGAAATCATGATACCTGTCCCATGCATACTTCTCCTGGCACTGCAGAATGCAGCGGTCCTTTGCCATAACCCTGCAGCCCAGGCAGGTAAAAGCCCCCTCTTCTCTCTCTCAAGGAGCTTCCAGAATGGCTGGAGGTGTTGAGAGTCCTCCTGGGCCCTGGGCCAGCTCCCAGCAGCAGTGCACAGGGCCAAGTCTTCTTGGCTGGGACAACTAGAGAAAGATCATTTTGAGATGTTTGTATGTTGCAGGTTTTTGTCAGTGAGGGCCAGGACTGAACACGGAGTCTTCTGGAAGTCTTACTATGAATGCTGCATATGTAAATATGGGGCCTGGATCTCCATCTTCCTGACGTTTGCCATGCCATGGTGTCTCCTTATTTATTCAAAAGAATAGTGGCATCTGCAGTGACCGGAGAAATGACTGTGCTGACTGTGTGGACTCCTCTGGGAGTGGAGAGTGGCAGCTGCATAGCCAGGGAAGACTCCACCATGGCCAGGGAGGACACTGAGTCACTGTCTCAGTCCATTTAGGGACAGAGGGGAGCAAAGTAATGTGAGGGACAGGGTGCAGAGCTGCTGGCTTAGCTACACATATCCTCCAGCCAGCATGGGGTAAAGTGAGAGGTATGTTATTCTTACCTGTCACTTTGACTGTGAGCAGAAACAGGGATGAGGAAGGAAGGAAATGAAAATGAGCCCCTGCTGTGCCCAAGCACCACCTTCTCCCAGGGTGCAGACAACCTGGTATTTGCAGAGGTCTCACTGAAGTTGGGGGAAGGTGCTGGGTAAGGCAGAAACCCAATGCAAATGCTTCACAGTCAGGATTTCACTGAGTCTCACACAACCCTGGGTGTCAGCTATCAGTACTCCTACATCACAGGTGAGAAACAAACCACAGAGATTCTGAGCTGGGGTTTGACTCTAGTCACAGGTGTAACTGAGCACTTGTGTTGGGAGCAAGGACCCTTCAAAATGGAAGGGACACTCGGGCATCTGACTTAGCCAGAGGGGTTGCATGCACACCCTGGTGTCCTGACCAAGCACTGAGGGTCATATTTTAAGAAGCGGTGTAGGAGCACCTGTGCTGTTTGTGACCATTTCCCAGCAGAGCGCTCAGCCCTCAGAGGTTAGAGGTAGCTTCACCCAGCACTGGCCAACTTTGTTTTGATTCCTAACTCTTCAGTGCATCAAAGTGTTGGGAGCCTATTGAAGCTGGAAATTGACCGCAGGTGTAGGGATACAGCATGGCTGGGCATGACTGTACCAAAAATAAAAGAGCACCAGGGCAAGCCACACAAAATTTGTTATAGCCCAGATAAACACCAAGCCCCTAGACAATCCAAGCAATGGGTTGCTAGGCAGCGGGGTTGAAATTGACATCACCTGTCCAAGTATATAAATAAAGATGCTACATTTGTTAATCAGTTACTTCTCTCCCATCAGGAGAGTAAGTACTCCACCTGACCTGAGCTTTGTCTCTTCTTTATTTTCTCATCCTTTCATGGTCCTTTGCCCCAAGAACCTCAACTGCTAGTGGGTCATTGCATCAAAGCCTCTGGAAACTGGCCCATGCTGTGAAAAATCTGTAATTTAAAGCTAACACCAAATGCAGAATACCTGAATTAATTAGAGATTTGCCCATGCTAGTAATCACTTGCCCACACCCAGAGTCATGGTCCATGGAGCAGAATGTAAAGCAGCACAGGTCAGGTGGCTGGAGCTGCACTGGTTGCTTTGGAAACTTTAGCATAGAGATCAGCACTGCTTCACTCATTTCTTTATGCATTAGCTCTGAGAACTCATGTTGTATCCTTAGCCCTTGTCAGCCACAGCTCCAGGATCTGCATACAAATGAGAATTTGTGTGTTCCCTCTTAAACTAAGCACAAACAGGTTTAGTAGCCAGCCCCATCTTCACAAGATAATAAATTCTTGGAGAGGCCTTGGATCAGGGCCTTTATCTGCATATCATCATGGGGATTGGGTTTAGGACTCCTTGGCTGCACTTAACTTTGAATATGTCTTGATGTCTTTACTTTTGCTGTGGGTTGCATTGGAGGTGATAGGAATTAAATTGCTGGGGTTCCAATAATGTCTCAATGGGATTATAAATATAACTTTCTGGATTGTGAAGAAGATTAGAAAATGGATTACAGTACTTGGATTACAACACTCAACATTTGGGATTACAATAGGCAGGATCACAGAGCAGAGGGGTTTGGGGTGAGAAGTGGTCAAGACTCCTGGGGAAATGGGAAAGACTGCAAGGAGGAAGGTGAGAGGGATGAGTGAGAAACCTCCAGACAGACAAGGAGTGTGAGGACTGCCCAAGAGGAAGAGGTATTAGTCACGATTTGTCAGCACATCTGCTTCTGGTTGGAATGCATTTTTGCTTTTGATTGGAATACATGAAGTAAAACCCCCACCTCTCTGCTTTATATAGTAAAAGTGAAAATAAACTGAATGAGCTACATAATCATGTCTGTTACAACCCTTCAGAGAGAAGAGCTCACAAATTTACAAGTTCTCCTAGGACAGAAGGGACCCATGACTGCAATAATGGTAGATGGAGGCTAAACCCCCAACAGACTGAGGAAAAGATAAATAACCAAAGTGTAATAAACTTCTAGTGGTCACATGGAGGTGGACAAGTGTTTGATTCCTGTGGTGCCTGCCCTCATGCTCCAGTTCCTTCCTGAGAGCATTGCTGTGACTCAAGAGGCCACTTGAGAAATCTCTTGCTGTTCTCAGGACAAAACCAAGTGCAGGGCAGTGGAGCTGAATGACAGAGAGGAGCAAAGTGCAGCCATTCCTGAAGACGCACTGAAACTCTCAGCCCTACTCAGCCATAAACTGCATTGTCTCAGTCTATGTCTCTGTGAACAGCTATGTACTTCAGCCTCCACTGTTCCTTTAAACAATGTCTAAAATATAATTAAAAGTTATAGAATATTTAACGAAGTTATTTTCTCTACAATCAGGAAAAATTTCATTGAAGCAAAACTGTAGCTATTCCAAAGGTGCAATGAAATAGCAAGAACTTTAAAATGACAATTTAAGAGCTGGGTGCAGTGGCAAATTCCTGTAATCCCAGTACTTGGGAGGCTGAGCCAGGAGAATCATTGTGAGTTCCACGCCAGCCTGGGCTACAAGGTGAGCTCAAGGCCAACACAGCCTGAACAGCAGAGCAAGACTTTGTCTCAAAAAAAGAAAAAGACAATTTAATACATTTAATGGATTCAGAGAGGTGGGGATAAATAATCTGCATGAATAGAGAGTGAATTTTTGTATAAAGCTATAAAAAGTCAGATATTTTTAAATTGAAACCTTTTAAATTATAACTAAAATTTTGTTTCAAAAAGCACAAGAGCACACTGGACACAGTAGAAGGAAAGGCCAGTGACTTTCAAGATGGATCAGAAGAAATCACCTGCTGTAAAGCAGAAGGAGGCACCAATAACCAATTGAAGAGATCATCTGAGCCCCATGAGGAATCCATGAGATTCTCAGGAGGAGAGAAGTTGCAGCAGAAGAAATATTGGAACAGTAATAGTGAAGAATATTCCAAAACTTATCAAGAACATACCCCACAAATTCCAGTGTTTTGATAATCTTTAATCATTGTAAGTAAAATAAAAAACACAATTTGCTCTGTCATAGTTAAACTATAAATAATCAAAAATAAAATCTTTAAAGCTACCAACTAAGAAATACCCAACCCAATAAGAGTAATAACATTAGAATGATTAGTTACATCTCATAAAATGTAAGCAGCTGCCAGGGGCAATGGAATAATAACTTTCCAGTGTTCAAGAGAAATACTGACTGGGGATTTGGCCCAGTGGTTCAAGCACTTGCCTGGTAAGCACAATGTCATGAGTTTGATCCCCAGCACCAAAACAAAGAAACAAAAAACCCCTGAACTTTCAACTTTTGCATCACAAAACCAGAGCAGTTTTTTTCCACAGACCTGGTGCACAAGAAGTGATAAAACAAGATATGCAGGCTGGAAGGGAAATCATTCTACACAGGGACTATTACCTGTGGTGAGTATGCAAAAATGCAAACATGAGGATAATTAAAAATTACATTTGCATTGGGTCAAAACTATTGACTAAGGTAAAAGTTATACCAATATTTTTGGGTTTATCTCTCATGTAGAAATGAAATTTGCAGTGGCAGACCACATGAAGAGTTTTGTTAGGATCATGAGCCAGCCAGGTGGGGCCCTGCCCTCACTGAACTGCAGACCCAAGGATGTCACATGCATCTTCAGTCATCCCCAAGGGCAAGAAAAGCCTTGGAATTTCATTCTCACCCATCTCCCCATGCAGGTTCCCAGCCTGGATTCCAGGTGGGAGCTGGGACAAAGATGTCTTCAAAACTGCATTCCAGGCTTCTCTTCCCATCACCTTCCAGTACCCTGTCACATCAATAACATTCAGAGAGAAGATTGAGAAGGGCAACCTAGTTCAGTGCATTGCTGAATTGACAGGTTGGCAGAAAAGACCAGCAACACCACACGTTTTAATATCTTTTTGAGCCACTGCCTCATGTGCTAGTTGGGGGCCAATCCTAAGGACCCTGCTCCCTAACTGAAGAAGGGAAGAGAGGGCTGCTGCCTGACAACCTAAGGGAAGGGGAGACTGGGGCAAACTCAGGGCAAAGCCACATTAAAATTAACCCTGGACTGGACCCAGAGGAAGATGAGAAGTAAGATCATCAGCAAAGCTGAAATCTCAGATTTCCCAATACATGGACTAGAATCTGAGACAGCAGGCTGGAAGTGATGTGAACAGTGTCCTCACATTCTCTTAAATCAATGAAGCAAATTGATGGAATTAAAATATTCAGAACAGGGAGCACCAACTTCAAAGGCAGAGGAAAAAGAATAATACACACCAGAATAGAAAATCCAAAGAATGTAAAAGAATCTTGTTGGGCCTGGTGGCACATGCCTGTAATCCCAGCTCTCAAGAGGCTGAGGCAGGAGGATCGTTGTGAGTTCAAAACCAGCCTGGGCTACAAAGTGAGCTCAAGGCCAGTCTGAATGGCATAGTGATACCCTGTCTCAAAAAGACAAGGACTGGGGATTTAGCTCAGTGATATAAGCCTTTGCCTGGCAAGCACGAGGTGATGAGTTCAATCCTAGGTACCACATACACACACAAAAACTTACTGGGGCTCAAGTAAAGTCCCCTGGAAAGAACTAAAATTATTTGAGGCAATGATAGATTTAAAATTCCTGTTAAAAGGAACAAAGTGGAAAATTTAGACTCAAAAAAGGACAGAATATATCCAGGCATTGCAAAGTAAAATACAAAAGTTATCTTTTTTCCTTTAGAGGCAAGTTGCTTCCTCAGGCTAGGGCATAAATAGCTTCCTCCCATGTCCTGAGTTCAGATAAGTAAACAAAATATGCAAACACTAGTATCAAACAGCTAGGGGCCCAGGTTGCTTTGCACAAAAGCAAGAGGACCATTAACTGCAGACTTCAAAAGGAAGCCAGGGTGGAGATCCTCATTAGCCTTCTGCATCTGCTCCAGCCACTCTTCACTGTGAAAGGTGCTTGGCCAGCTCCACACCTGAGGTGGTGATGGGCTGCAAATGGATCCCACCAGCTACTCAGAGGCAGCTTTGGGTCAATCTTTTCCTTTTGTTTCTCCAAATTCATGGCTGCCTTTAACTTGGTCAACCTCAAGCAGACATACCTGAGTGTATAGACCTAAGAGTCTAATAACAGTTTGGGGAGCGTGGAGGGACCTGATGCCTGCTGAGAGGCAGGCATAGGGAGCAGGGGTGGACTGCTTGTAGCTGCAGCTGGGCTGCTTTATTTAATTATTTGTACTGGGAATTGAACACAGGGCCTCGAGATTGCCAGGCAGGCACAGTGTCGCTGAGTTACATCTCTGGCCCTGGACAATTTTTTGAAACTGGTAATTTTCCTCATTTCCTATTCCTGGCCTGGGCTGCCTGTAAAACTTCCTGCAGTTGTGGGAAAAGGAAAAAGGCTGCTAGGGGAGCTGGGGCATGGAGGGTCTCTGCCTGCCTTCCTGCTGGGATGTGCACTCTGAGGACCCACTGTCCCTACAGCTCGCACTTCCTCCTCTGTCACTCCTGCAGTGCCGTTTGGGTGAGGTAAGGGCCTTCACTGTTGGGGGGCTCTGGAACCTCATGTACTTTAGGCCATTGGTTGTTCATCAGTGCCATTTATGGGGGGCAAGTGCTGTCACTTGTGGTCATTTGTAACTATTGCTGGCTATTTTGGGACACTGATTGGTTTAAGAAGAGAGTCAGAGGTTAAAAATTTTTTTCTGGGCATCTGTTTTGGATTGGAGTACTGATTTGCATTGGTGCTTTGGTATGCTTCCATTTGTTTTTGTTTCTTTTATCTTTCTCTTCCTGTAACCACCTTTAGCCTCGAATGGGCAGCAGGGTATGGTGCCTGTGAGATTCTGTAAGTCACTTGGACTCAGTTATTTTGAGGCTTCTTCGCTAGTGTGGGGATCAGCAGTAAAGTATGTCCATGAAGCACCTTGCATCTGAACTGCAGGTGCAGCCTGTGCTATTGGGTCAGCTAAGCGCTCAGAAGGTGAGCACTGCTTGAATGGAAGGGATGCTGCAGTCTTGGAGCTACAGACTTGGGCACTGTTCCCAATGCTGTCAGCTCAAGTAGAACATGTACTTCTCCTAAACCATCATTAGAATCCCCAAGGAAAGCCTCTGTTCTCGCTGAGAATGAAAGACAGAGCACTCCCAAAATAAATGGTGACCCTCAGCCCTCTCCTCACATATCACTTTCATCAGATATCAGCCCCAGGATCGACTGAAACACTACAGTGAGCCAATATAGAGTTCAACATCCTTGTACCATTTGTAGGCTAAACAGTTTAGATTAAAAGATTTCAAGAGGACAGAGACACTGAAGGTGTGTTTGAGGAGTACGTTATAAAGAGCTCAGAAATAAAAGTGCTCGTGCTACTTTGTATCTCCCTAAAAATTTGCACTGCCTGGCAAGTGCAAGGTTGTGAGTTCACAACCTCACAAAAATCACAGTTACCTGTGACATAGCAAAGGTAATTTTATTGTGATGCAATGTGTTAGGTGAAAGCACACTCTGATGTCATGGAACTGTCTTTAGAAAGGTTCTCTGAAATAACTTTGTCCAATATGATAGCCACAGCTGCTTTCTTTGCCCTTTTCTGATTACTGATGGGTGCAAGCAAGAGCAACTGTGGTTCCTGAACATGCAGCTATTTGGCTAATGTCGATGAGTTTACTGGGGCCTCAAACCACCTCATTTTGGCTAACAATCCCTGACTCATTGTAAAATAGTTGTGCTTCAAAACATTTGTCAAAACTTCATTCATAAAAATTGATTTTGTCTACCACCTCCTCCATTCCTTATCAAAGACAACAACAACAACAACAAAGATGTGTCACTAGGGAAGGTTTGCCTTTGAATTTTCTTGGTGGGCAGCATTGCCCCAACCTGGTATCTTTCCATGTTAGAGGGAGTTAGCAACAGAGCTAAGATGTAAAAGTTTCTGACCAGGTATATCTAAATTTTTGCACAATAAATAATGTATTAAAATGCGGGGCAAGAACTTTTAAACTGGTATCATGTTACCTTAACATGTTATAAAAGTCACCTGGTTTCCTGAATTGTTACTATATATATATTTTTTTTTCTGGCACTGGGGATTGAACTCACAACCTTGCACTTGCCAGGCAGGCACTTAGGCCACTAAGCTAGATCTCCAGCCCTTGTCTTTTTGAGACAGGGTCTCAGTATGCCATTCAGGCTGGCCTTGAGCTCACTTTGTAGCCCAGGCTGGTCTCGAACTCACAACCATCCTCCTGTCCCAAGTGCTAGGATTACAGGCATGAGCCACCATGCCTGCCCATCTTGTATATTTTTGTGGTCATAAATTGTCATGAGCCATATTCTTCTTGGTTAATAAGACACAGTATGCTCAAAAATGTATTCTCTTAGATGGTAAAATAGACATTATTTTTGCACATTCTATTTGAGACTGGTTAGCTTCCATATGTGTAACTAAAATATCCCAGTGGTATCAGTAAATTACAACCTTGGTTTTGACATTAGTAAATTGTGTGCTTTATTCCAAATGGTAATTCACATGAGTTTAAAAAAGAAGGTGCTTTTAAGTATTGTCTTAATTGCATTTCAGGGAAAATTAAGCTTGCTTCACAATAACATTGGTTTTCTTTCATTAACCTGGTCACTGTGTTTCTTAGTTCAAGTCTATGGTACAGAATAAGTTGATTTGTGGGTTTTGGTTTGTTTTATGTCTGTGGCCACTATAAATATTGCTGGTTGATGTTGTAATATTTTAGGGTGCTAACTACAAAACTGAAAGGATTATACTTGACAGAGGACTTTACCTAGAAGTCACCCTTTTTCAATCTCTGACATTGCTCAAATTTAACAAAAAGTGGCTTATGACACTGACTCTACTGGTGTGTCATGCACACTCCAACATGGGATATATTCTGACTAACCACATCTGTAAAAGATACTTTTATGCCATGAAACAGAGCTATAAATGGTTAACTGGCAATGTCTTTAAAAATACATTCAGAGATAAGGGGGAGGATTTGCAAGCATCAGAGTCACCTGTCTGTCGACCCTACCAAGGAAAGTAGAGCTGCAGAGGTTATGAACGAGGGTCCTTGTCATGGCTGACTAAAAGCAGAAGCCTGTTGGTTAAATATCTCTGGAGCTTGGCTTTGTTTTCTCATTATCATCATAGGGTTTAGTGATGGCTTTTTGGGCTCAAGCATCTGGCTTCCCTTGGCTTGTGCTATGACTGTGTTTAACAGACAATGCACCAGCCCAGCAGGAGACAGTAGACAGGTGATGTGACAGGTTAGCCCCTCAGGAGGGAGGCTTAAATCAGAAAGCAGGGGGGATTGTAAGTGGCACCAGAAATTAAAATTTTAAATATTACATTTTTTTCGCTTTAGTGACAATTGGCTTCCTGAGGCTTAGGGCATAAACATCTCCCCTGACAATTCCTCAGCTCTGAGGAAGAAGAGAATATGCAGATGCTGACATCAAAAAGCCCGGAGCTCAGTTTCCTGTCTACATAAATTGGACAATGAGCTAGAGATAGCTGAAAACGATTCAAGCAAGTGAAGAGATTTGAACTGTCTCTCCGTGCTTCTCTACTCTATTCATTACTATGAAAACCCTTGCCCATCTGTACGTAGTTTCACATTGAGCTACATCTTCAGTTCTTTTGTACTTTTATTGTTTCTTATTTTGAGATTTTGTCTTACTAAATTGCCCAGGCAGGGATCATACTTAGGATCATACTCCTGCTTCAGCCTTCCAGATCCTAGGATCATAGATGTTTTCCATCATGTGCATTTTTCAAAGAAATTCATTTTACTGCAGTCAGTGAAATAATTTGCTTACTTGTGTAAGAAATTTAAGCACACCTATAGAACACAGGATAGAATTTTATTTATTCTAATAGGTCTATGATATAAAATCAATTTTACTTTTCAGGTGTTATACCATAGCCAGAGATTTAAATTCATGTACTAAGTGTCATTTTACTTATTCTGGAATTGCTTTTTTAAGATTTTCCTTGTTCATAATGAATATGCATTGGGTACAAAAAGTTACAACTGATACTTTACAAAGTCATGAAAAAAACATTCAATTACTTCCTGCTAATAATTAATAATCAATTACTGGAGTTATTAGAGATAATATTTTATAGGCAAGTGGTAGAAATGATTAATTTTTGTGTACTTCTTGATAAAGTACTATAATGAAAATTGATAAAATAATGAAATAGACCATATTGATATAATACCAATAAAGCAGGATTAATGGCAAATGACCTAGAAAGTAGGTGAGGTACGCGACCCCTGGGATGAGCAAAATCCACGAGACACTCGAAGAAATTTTAAATTGGAGCGTTTATTGCCAGGCCTGGCGATGCAGTCTCCCTCGGAATCGATTCGGGACTGCGCGCCTCCCAGTGGCCTGGAAAGGCTTATATCATATCAGAACAAAGGGAGGAGGGGTTTTGCAAGCCCAGGTACAGAAGCAAATTGCATTGGTCAGTTTAAATGACCCACTATGTTTATTGGGGATGATGGCTCTGGGGGGGTCTGAGGTTAGGTGACCGTGGTTACTTCCTAATGTGGACTGCAGATGCTCCGGAAAGGCTCGTTCTGCACATTCCTTGATCATGAGACAAGGTGGTTATTGTCGTTTGACCCAGTTTTCCAGTCAGCCCTGTCCTTGGGCAATCTAAAATTGTAACTATCTTTAACTTCAGAATACTTGGGAAAAGGGGATATGGGTCACCACAAGAAACAGGGAGGGGGCTCTTGGCGCAAAATGACGCATACAGAACAGGAAAGCGGCGCTATATTAGTCATAGGTTATAACAGTAAGTGTCCCAAATGTCATTCATGCACAGTTCTAAAGCAAGTTAGTTTCTGTCTAAATGTTTCTGTGGAGATTCTGTATGAATGATATGTTAAAAGCTAGCATCTTTGGTGTGGCAAAAAATCTGGAGATGATTGTAAGACAGCTTTAGCATTTGAATTTCTCTCTGCTACTTGAAATACTTTGTCTTCTGAATGCTCAGAAGACTGGCAAAACTTTGATAGGAAGATCAGCTTCAGTTTAGCTTTAGCTCATGGCAACTCTAGCAAACAGTAATGAGATGAACCAAGAGGTAAACATATTGTTGTTGGCTAAGTTTATTTCCAGTAAATCACAAAAATTAAAAATAAATTGCTTTCCTTTAATTTTTTTTTGTGGCACCAGGGATTGAACTCATGACCTTGTGCCCACCAGGCAGGCGCTTAGACCGCTGAGCTAGATCCCCAGCCCTGTTTTTGAGACAGGGTCTCACTATGCCATTCAGGCTGGCCTTGAGCTCACTTTGTAGCCCAGGCTGGTCTTGAACTCACAACGATCCACCTGTCTCAGCCACCCAAGTGCTGGGATTACAGGCATGAGCCACCATGCCCAGCTGCTTTGCTTAAATTTTAAAGAATATATATAGTTTTAGTGTTGCCTTTAGGTATATTCAATTGTTGTACTATGGTAGGACAAATGGACAATATAAAAATCAGTCCAGCATGTACCTAGGAGCGCAATTATTTCCTTTTGCCTGAGGTGCCCTATTGGCTCTTGCAACAGCTGTTGCAGGACTGTTGGCTAATAATAGTTCAGGTTCTTATCGACAATGAAGGCAAGATTATCAATTGTACTAGTAAAGTAACTCTATTTAAGATCATAGCAAGCAGTGTTCAGGGCTTGTCCATGCCAACTAATGTATGAACACACACCAGGTGACAGAAAAGCAACAGCAACAGAACAGAAGTGGCTAATTTAGGTTTTTAGAGTTTAAAGGTCAACACCTGCTTTATGTGCCTTCAATTGAATCTCCAGGTGTGATTGACAGTGGGTATCTTTGAGCCTGTAATGAGGTGGGGGTAGGGTAGTGTTGACCAGAAGTTTGGGCTAGGACTGAATGTGCTCTCACCTATGGCATCTGCATTTCCTAAGCTTTTGTTATTCTTTTTTTTTTTTTTTTACCTCTTTTAGGATAATGGAAGCAGGAATAGCCATAGGGGAAAGTATAGAATGAAATGGTGAGAAGCAGGTGACCCATTCAGCTCCATTTCTAACTGTGCTACAATGGCCTGACTCATTGATGAAAAAGTCCTGGGGTTACATATTTTCTTTCACACTGCATGTGTGTTTGTTCATCTCTGAATCATAGGGATTGCTTCCCACACACAATCCTAACTACCTAAAAACACCACAGCATCGTACAATTTCTAGCTGTTAAATCTCTCAGTGGTAGACACTTTTGTAAAATAACTTTTCCTAAAATATTACATGAGGGAATAAAAAGCACACGTGGGAATATTCCAAAGAATGATAGCATCTTCCCATTGCTCATGAGGAATGCCTGGAGAAGCCTAGGCAAAGCCCCCTCCTCAGGCTTCATAACCCAGACAGGAGTACTTTTCTCCCTGGGGGACCATTCCTTAGCTATCTCACAGCTGCAGTGCTGCTCAGACTCACCCAGAGCAGAAGGAGGCTGCTGTAGTAGCTGGATGCTGTGCTGAGTTTGTGGGGTGCAACACACATGTGCCTTGCACAGCACATGTGAGGCAAATCCCACTGATCACTACCAGTCACTGGAGCAGTAAAATATGTTCAAACCTCATTGTTTAGTGACATCTCTGATTGTGTCACTGGAAAAATAATGTAAGGCTGTTTAACGCAATAATTTTGAAAACACAATGGGAAAGCACAAGCTATCTTGTAATTGCCTGCTTTCTCAGCTAAATGAGACTTTGTGACTGGCTTCTAACTGATAGAATACTTTAAAAATAATATCCAAGTTTGCCATTAAGAAAGTTGTGGACTGTGAGCCACAGACAAGAACTGAGCCCTACTGTACAGACTGAGTTATGTCTGTAAACACAACAGTAGTAGAATCTCCAGGGCAGAGTCATGTGTTGGCTAAAGATGACTGTCCCCTGGCAAGTGGAGTGAAGGTAGCAGTGAACCCCAGCATGGTGGAGGAATGTGGGAGGTGAGTCTAAGGCTCAAGATAGAAAATCATGGCAAGATGATACTATCAAGGAAACTTAACTGATATCATAGCTAGAAAAATTACCCAGCTTCCAGAAACAGATGAGAGTCTACTCGAACATGGATCAGCATGTATTGGACTTACTATTGCTTTCTGTGACCTAATAGCAAACAGTGTTTTCTGGCTCACCTTGTATGGGACTCAGGCTCATTCAGCTGCTGGCTTACCAGTGGTGGTAACCCCACTTTTGTTAGCAATTTCCTCTTATACAAGTGTAGTGGACTGACAACTGGTGGTCTGCTTGTCACACCCAGAGGAACTGAATCAGCATGGTGCTGGGTGTGGGGACCATCTGAGGACTGTTCCCAGCAACATACAAAGGAGAAGGGATGAGAAGAGCTGGAGCTGTCTGTTCTCCTGGAGGAGCTTGTCATGTTGGCTTCCTGATATGAGCTTAGCTCCTCTCATCATCAGAGAAGCTCAGGGCCTCATTGCAGGGAATGGCTGCAGTTCACTGTGGGAGCTCTGGTCCTTATTTTGAGAATCACTTGAGCATTGCTTCCTAGTTCTGGAGGGCAAGATGGTGTGCTGTTTAATCTCCTGGAGAATCTTGTTGTGATGACTCCCTGATATGAACTCTCCTGTTTTCTCTTTTTTTTTTCCAAATCCATTTTATTTCAAGAAGAAAAAGTAAAGAAGGAGGTGAGGAGGAGAAGAAACAACTACACCAAAATTTGAAGACACATCACTGGGGCAACAATGGTACATGAATTGTGCATTGTCATCCCCAAGTCATTCACCCAGAGCCCAAAGCATCTGTATTCAATTGTCTGAACCATACAGGCACAAATCTTTCCTTCAGTGAACTCAGAGATATCAGTAGTATAACTAGTTTAATTATTTTTTTTGTAGACATACACATATACACACATACATATGTTTTTTCTTTCAGCTTCTCACACTAGTGAGACAGTATGATTTTTTTTGTCTTTTTGAGACAGGGTCTCACTATGCAGTTCACACTGGCCTTGGGCTCTCTTTGTAGCCTCAGCTGGTCTCAAACTCGTACAGATCCTGAAGCCTCAGCCTCCCGAGTGCTGGGATTATGGGAGTGCACACCACACCTGGTGACAATATGGTATTTCCACATATGTCTTATTTATTTCACTTATGAATATGTTCTCAAGTTAGCCATAAAAGTTTCCATCCTTCTTTATGGCTGAGTAATACTCTATTGTATAAAAATACCACATCTTTTTAATCTATTCTTCAGTTGCTGGGCATTTAGGTTGCTCCCAAGATCTGGCTATTATAAATTTTGCTGCTATAAACATGGTTGCACATATATTGCTGTGGTATATTTTTAAATTCTTTTGGGTGATATCCAGAAAGGAAATAGCTGGACTTAATGGGGCCTCTAGTCCTAGTTTTTTTTTTTTTTTGGTATTGGGGATCAAACTCATGACCTTGTGCTTGCCAGGGTGGTGTTCATGCCACTGAGATAAATCCCCAGCTAGTCCTCATTTTTTGAGGATTCTCCACACTGATTTCCACAGTGGTAGCACCAATCTTCATTCCCACCAATAGTGGAGAAGGGTTCCTTTTACCCCACAGCCTTTCCAGTATTTGTTATTGCTTGATTTCTTGATAATAAACATTCTTTCTAGAATGAGGTGGAATCTCAATATTGTTTTAATTTGTATCTCTTGAATGAACAGTGATGTTGAACATTTTTTCACATATTTATTTTCTATCTGTATTTCTTCACCTGAGAAGTGTGTATTCATCTCAGATGTCCATTTTTGGAGTGGGTCTTTAAATCTGAGAGCAATGACTTTTTTTTTTAGTTCTTTTTATGTTCTCAATAGTAAGCCTTTGTTTGAGGAACAGCTGGCAAACATTTTCTCCCACATTGTGGATTGCTTCTTCACTCTGTTGGTGGCTTCTCTTGCTGTGCAAAAGCTTTTAAATAGGATGAGATCCTAGTTGTTGATTCTTTGTAACAGTTCCTGTGCAATCAGGATTTTGTTCAAAAGTCTTTGCCTACACCAATGTCTTTAAGAGTTTTACTTATTCTGTCTTCCAGTAGATTTAATGTTTCTGTTTTAATATTAAAATCTTTGATCCATCCTGAATTAGCTTAGTGAATGGTGAAAGATATGGATCCAGTTTTAATCTTTGGCATATGTAAAGCCAGTTTTTCCAATAGCATTTGTTAAAGAGGCTATCTTTCTTCCAGTGAATGAGTTTGGCATCTTTGTCAAAGATAAGGTGGTTTCGTGTGTCTAGAGTTGTTTCTGCAAGTGTTCCATTGATCGTTGGGTCTGTTTTTTGTCAGTACCACACTGTTTTCATCACAGTAGCTTTATAATGTAATTTCAAATTAGGGATTGTGATATCCCCTGTCTTGTCTTTGTTGTCCAGGATTGCCTTTGCTATTCTAGGTCTCTTTTGGTTCCAAATGAATCAGGATTGTTTTCTCTAATTCTGTGAGATATGCTATTGGAATTTTGATTGGGATTGCATTGAATCTGTGTAACAGTTTTTGAAGTATGGCCATTTTCAATATATTGGTTCTTCCTACCCAAGAGCATGGGCTATCTCTCCATTTTCTAATATCCTCTTCAATCACCTTTTTCACAGTACTGTAGTTTTCAATGTAGAGGTCTTTTCCTCCCTTCATTAGATTACTAGGTGTTTCATTCTAGATTTGGTTATTAAATCTAGAAGTATTTTGGTGGAGTTTTTGAATTATTCTATGCAGAGAATCATATCATCTGTAAATAATGATAATTTAGCTATTTCTTTTCCAATCATTATTTCTTTTATTTCTTTCTCTTATCTAATTTCTCTGATTAAAATTTCCATAATTATGGTGAATACGACTGGAGAAAGTGGACATCCTTCTCTTGTTCCTGATTTTACAATGAGAGTTTTCAGTTTTTGTCCATTTAGTGTGATGTTGCAGTTGGTCTGTTGTAGTAGATGGCTTTTATCAGGTTGAGATAAATGCCATGTACTCCAATTTTCTGTAGCTTTTTTAAAAATCATGAATAGGTGTTACACTTTATCAAAAGCTTTTCCTGCATCTATTGAGATGATCATGCTGTTTTGTCCTTGGCTCTGTTAATATGTTGTATTAATGTAATCATTTAAGGATTTATGTATGTTGAACCATCCCTGCATCCCTGGGATGAATCTTGGTTCATCATGTTGTACAGTCTTCTTGATGATTTGCTGCAGTCTGTTTGCCAGTATTTTACTGAGGATATTTGTATCAATGTTCATTAGGGAGATTGGTCTGTAATTTTCTTTCTTAGTTGGGTCCTTCTCTGGCTTTGATATCAAGGTAATGATTGCTTCCAGGAATGAATTTGGAAGTATTGTTTCTCATTCAGTTTCATTAATGAGTTTGAGAAATAGTGGTGTTGGGTGTTCTCTAAATTTCTTATAGAATTCAGGAGTGTACTCCTTTTTCTTTTTTGTACTGGCCTCAAACTCATGACCTTGCACTTGCCAGGAAGCTGCTTGTGCTGCTGAACTCAAATTTCCACACCCCTAGAATTGAGTAGTGAATACATCAGGGCCTGGGGTTTTCTTTGTTGATAGGTTTTTAATTACATCTTCAATTTCATTTATTGATATTGGGTTATTTATGATTTTTATATCTTGATTCAGTTTTGGTAATTCATATGTATCTAGGAATCTGTCCATTTCTTCTGTATTTTCCAACTTATTAGAATACAAGTTTTCAAAGTAGGTATAGATGACTTTCTGGATTTCTGGAGGGGCTGTTGTGACTTCACCCTTTTTGATTCTAATTGCCTGAATTTGAGTCTTTCCTTTTTTTGATAAGGTTGGCTAAGGGTTTGTCAATTTCCTTGATTTTTTGTATTTTTTTTTTTAGTCTCCAGTGTGTTGATTTTTGCTCTGATCTTTATACTTTCCTACCCTATATGAGATTTTGGTTTAGCCCACTCTTTTTCTAGCAGTTTGAGGTTCAATATTAAGTTGTTTATATGCATTTGCTCTGTTTTCCTGATATGGGTATTTAATGCTATAAATTTTCCTCTCAAGACTGCTTTCATGATATCCCACAAGCCCATCATTCAACTGTAAAAGCTGTCTAATTTGTTTAATTTCATCTGTGACTCATTGGTTGTTTAATAGGGTGCTATTTAATTTTCATGTCTTTATGAAATTCTTGTGGTTTCCTTTGGTATGGATTTCCAGTTTCATTGCACTGTGGTCTGATAGTATGTGTGGGGTAATTTCAATTCCTTTGCAATTACTTAAGTTTCTTCGATGAGCCAGTATATGGTCTATTTTGGAGAATGTCGCATGTGCAACTTAAGAAAGTGTGTATTCTGATGCTGTGGTGTGGAACACTCTGTGGATATCTACTAAGTCCATTTGTTTAGTTCTAATATTTGATTTAGTGCTAATATTTGATTTAGTTCTAATATTTTGATTTAGTTCTAATATTTCATTGTTGATTTTTTTTGGCTAGTTGATCTGTCTTTTTGTTTTGTTTTTTTCTGACACCAGGGATCAAACTGACAACCTTGCACAGTGGTGCTTACACCACTTAGTTAAATCCCTGGCCCTTGTCTTTTTGAGGCAGGGTCTCACCATGCCACTCAGGCCTGCCTTGAGCTACTTTGTAGCCCAGGCTGGTCTCGAACTTGCAATGATCCTCCTGGCTCAGCCTCCTGAGTGCTGAGATTACAAGCATGCACCACCAGACCCAGCTGATCTGTCTTTGTGACAGTGGGATATTGAGATCACCCAATACAATTGTACTAGGGCTTATAGGATTTTTCATGTCTGTTAGTAATTGTTTTATATAGTTGGGTGCACTGGTGTTTGTTGCATATATATTTATAATTGTTGTCTCTTCCTCTTGGATTTTTCCCTTGACAAGGATGTAGTGACCTTCTTTATCTCTTTTATTCAGTCTTGGCTTGCAATTCACTTTGTCTGCAAATAGAATAGCTACTTCTGTTTTTTTCTGGATTCCTGACAAATGAAGTATTGTTTTGCATCCTAAGACTTGCAGTCTATGAATTTCTTGTTTTTTTGTATGCAGCATGTTGTTGGATCTTGCTTCTTGGTCCATTCTGCCAGTCTGTGTCTTTTTATTGGTGTATTGAGACCTTTAACATTGATGGTTATAACTGATATGTATTGGCTTATCCTTGTCATGTTATTTTCCTGTTGACTCTTCCCATTTTCCCCCTCCCTCTAATTATTTGCCTTCAGTGGTGGATCCCTTTTTTCAGGTTCATGGTGCTATAGTCTTTACTGTCTCTTTCTAGAATGTCCTTCAGAACATTTCAGAGTGCTTGTTTTGTGGTCATAAATTTCCTCAGATGTTCTTTTTCATGAAGTATCTCATTTTACCATTAATTTTGATAGATAGCTTTGTGGGATACATCAACCTGGGTTGAAAGTTGCTTTCCTTTAGAACTTGGAGTACTTCACTCCAAGATTTCCTTGACTTGAGAGTTTGTGCTGAGAAGTCAGCTGTGATTCTGGTGGGCTTCCCTTTGTAGATGATTTGTTTCTTTTTTCTCACAGTTCTTAGGATTCTATTATTGTTTTAAATTTCTGGAATATTGCCTATGATATGACTGGCTGTATATTTTTTTGAGCCTTGCTAATTGTAGTTCTATATGCCTTGTTTATTTAAATGCCAAATTCTTTTTCTCTACCAGGAGTATTTTCTGTCATGATGTCTGTGAACATTTTTTAAATGTCACTTGTGGTATCTCCTGCTTGTTCATTGACTCCAATTAATCTTAAGTTATTCTTCTATGTCTCATCTAGCAGCTGCTGGATTGATTTCTCATGGTCCCTTGCTTATTTTTTGAGAAATCTTTAATTTCCTAGTTGCTAACTGCAAAACCAACTTCAATATCTGAGATCCTATCCTCATATTGGCCTAATCTGCTTCAAATACTTTCAGTGGAGTTTTTGTTCTCCTGGATATCTGCTTAAATCTGCATTATGTATTCCATTTCTTTTCTATGCTGATCTTCCACAATTTATGGTTTATTTTCTTTTTTTTTGTCTTTTTGAGGCAGGGTCTCACTATGTAGTTCAGGCTTGCCTTGAGCTCACTTTGTAGCCCAGGCTGTTCTCAAATTTGCAATGATCCTCCTGCCTCAGCCTCCTGAGTGCTGGGATTCTAGGCATGCACTGCCACACCCAGATTTCCACAATTTTCTTAAGAAAATCTATTTTTTTGTCTGTGTCTGCTCTAACACCCCAAAGCGTGGTGTGTATTTTGGTAATCTCTGTAGTTATCTGAGAGAGTATTCCTGATTTCAGTTTTTCCAGAGCTTCATTGAATTGCTTTGTTTCCACTTCAGAAAGACCTGGTGGGGGCCTTTCAGATTGTACCACCTCATTGCCCTCAGGATTTGCCTTCGGTGAACTGGATGTCTGAGGTTACATTTTGCTTAAGTGTCTTTTCCTTTTATTTTCTGTCTTTTTTTAACCTTAATTCCTAGGTTAATTCTTGTAAAATTGCCTATGGTGGGCTGCTTTATTGGTAGTATTTAGGACCCTTATGTGATGATTACAACTCTCAGGTATTCTCCAGGTGTAGCTGGTTTTTGAGTTTTGAGTCTGTTGGAAGATCTTACCTCTTCAGTTTGTTGGAGATGAGAAGTTAATTACTTATTTTACCTAGTCCCTGGTTCTTTGGCACTGTTCCACTGTATTTGCTGTGACCCTTAGTTAATCTGATACATGTAATACCATGACTAACAGCTGTTGAGAAGAATCATGTCAATTTTGGCTATAGTGATATCAATAGCATCAAACAGCCTAGAAAACAACAAACTAAGCTAACACTTTATTTGCAACTTTTAACCCTATAAACTGGATTTGTAATTTTAACAAAATGTACAACAAACCAGATAATTATTTGCAATATATAAGTTCATAATGTGTCAATTTTGCTCTCAGGGGTTAAAATTTAAAATGGATTAAGGAGAAAATATAGAAGTGGAAGAAGAGAAAGAGATTAGAAATAAGGTTGCAGGACAAAGAGAGATCATGGTAACATGGGGAAACTGGTGCAGAAGACTGAAGGAAAAGAGAGATGGAAGAGAGAAAAAGAAGAAAAGAACAGAATAACACCCACAAAGAGTTTAGGTACTACTTTCACACTCATAAAAACAATGAAGGAGAAAGAAGCAAAAAGAGAAAAGAAAAGAAAAACAAATAGTCCACTTAGAGTATCCTCTCTGGTTTCACTAGTATACAACCTGTGGTGGTAAAGTCCCAAATCAAGCCTGTTTATCTAGCGAGTCAGTAGTTGCTTTATGGCAGAGTAGTGGATAACCTCAGCAGGCCTGCCCTGAGACCAGACTCACTGGGCTTGCCTTAGTCCAAGCAATTTCCATTTATCTGTACCCAGCTGGGAGCTGCTAGAGGAAGCTGGCAACAGTTGTGGGTTATGGGCTTATCTGACCCATCTTGAAAATGGCTCCTGGCTAATTGTTCTCTCCCTGCAGAAGGACTGAGTCCTCTGCACTCACCACCAACCAGTGCAGTCCTCTACATCCACCACTCCCCTCCACTGCCATGTCCCTCTGCAGAGGCCTCCAGGGTTCACCAGCTGTGACTGTCACTGTGACCATGCATTCCCAGGTTTGACCTGCTCCTCATGCACAGTGAGACCTTTCTCAAGGTAAAGGTGCTGCTGGCTACCACCTTATTCTTCCTTGAAGATTATCTTTTCACTCTCTCTGTATGCTTCAATTTGCGCTTCAGATTCTTTCTTCTTGTCTTCCTAACAATGCTATATTCCAACTTTTGGATGGTGCATCTCAGATAGACTTTTCTCTGCTGTTTAGCTCTCTGCCATCTCAACTCCCCTGTTCTTGTTGGAGGACCTCAGAATCTCATTGTCACAGAGGATGATTGTGGTTCTTTTCAGAAGAGCTCTGGTCCTTTCAGTGTCACTTCCTGGCTGCAGTGCAGATCCCTTAGCCTGCTGGAACACATCCTTCATGCCACTGGCACAGACTGTTTAGCTGCCACCACTGATATTTGAGCCTTCCAAGTACAGATCTGTGAAACAGACTTGCATTAGACATTATCATGGGCTCTAGGCCTCCAGTTGGAATCATGAGTTCTAATTTTTTAGCTGGATTCATGTGGGAAATTGCTGTGGGCTCCAGGCCCTCAGCTGGATTCTTTGGGTCTTTAGAGTGTGGACAGATTTCCTGCACTCTTTTATATGTCACTCTTGGGGTGATTATAAAATGATCCTATAAATTATGTGTCCTGTGTTACATTGTTCCTCCTTGCAAACTCTGACTGCAACAAATTTGAGACCAGAGAAGTGGGGTCTTTGCTGTGATTATACCTGATCATGTAATTCAGGAGCCTTTTGGAATAGCTTGTGGGAAGAGCTTGGAAAGGTTTGGAGATGTCACCTGAAAAAGTAGAGCTGGCACAGCTTAGGCTGTTCCGTAAGAGAGATTCTGATCAGAGTGCAGAAGACCAGAAGGCTGATAGAAAGCCTGCCAGTTAAGACCAGGGTTGGGAGGTTTCTGCTTGGAAGAAAGACTGCATTGGTTGTTGGACTCCAGACAATGTATGTTATGGCTTGGCAAAACATTTGTCTGCATTTTGCTCATGTGCAGAGATTTTGCCTGAAACTAAGATTAAGGATGGTGGGCTAATGAATCTGGCAGAACAATTTCAAGGTAGTCAAATGCTGAGGCAGTGTCATAGCTATTGTTGGGGGTTTTTAGCCAGATTTATGTTGTGAATCAGGAGCAAAGAGTCCAACAGGATAATTGAAAACATTGTGAATTTGGCCAGAAAGAATGCTCCAGTAGAACTGTGGACTGCAAAGATAGAGCTGAGGAGATCTTGATTGCTGAGAAGGATCAGGAGAATATGAAAAATGCCCCGAGATTATCAGAAAAAGCAGCAAGTCTCCATGCTTTGCAGCCTAAAAACTGCAAAAGTGAAAGTCTTTGCTTTGAGGAGAAAGCTGCAGAGCACCACAGTCCAGAATGGTGGTGGCAGCTGTGCCAGGGTCCAGAACGGCACTGGCCTAGAGAATTTGTTCCTCAGAATCAGGTTCAGAGTGCTCAGTGATCCAGGCACTGGATCCCTACAGCCAAGAGAGAGAAAAGCCTGGATACTGCTCCAGCTGGCAGCAAACCTTGGCATCATCCACATGGTGCTGGTTTTAGATGCATGCTGAATGCAAGAATTCTAATGTTAAAAATCTTCCACCTAGATTTCAGAAAGGCCTAGGAGGCCAGGCCATGTGCTTCTGAGAGAGCACTATGTGAAACTGTCTGTGTGAAGGTGCAGTGGAGACCCCAGAAATTTTGAGAAACCAGGAATGTGGATCAACTGAGAAGAATGGAGTAAAGCAGGCCCAAGAGAGAAGCCAAGGCAGCTACAATCACCAGCAGCCTTAGGGATGGAGTCACCCAAGTTGTTTCTTTGGAGCTCACAATTTGCCACAGATTGCCTTACTTGCTGCACGTAGAACTACATGACTTAATATTTGCCCTCCTGGATTTTGGACTTGTGTTGATCCCATTCCTTTGTAGTCTCCTGTTTGCAACTTTTGGAATGGAAATGTCTATTTTGTGCCATTGAATGTTGGAAATGTTTAACTTTGCATTTGTATAGGGGCTTAAAACTAAGAGTTTGCCATAAAACTCAGAGGAGACTTGCAAGTTGGACTTTTCTTTTGTTTTCTTTCTTCTTTTTTTTCAGCACTGGGGATTGAATTCACAACCTCACACTTGCCAGGAAGGCATTTAGGCCACTGAGTTAGATCCCTGGCCCTTGTCTTTTTGAGACAAGTTCTTGCTATGCCATTCAGGCTGGCCTTGAGCTCACTTTGTAGCCCAGGCTGGTCTCAAACTGGCAGTGATCATTCCGTTGCAGCCTTCTGAGTACTGGGATTACAGGCATGAGCCACCACACCTGGAAGGACTTGAACTGTTCATCAATGTTGAAACTGTTAGTACTTCGGCAACTCTTGGAGATGGACTTAATGTGTCTTGCATAAAGGGGTGCACATGAGTCTTTGGGGGTCAGGAGCAGAATGTTATGGTTTGTTTCTGGATGTCTCCCCAAAGCCTCATACATTTTGGGGGGGTGCTTTCATTCAGAGGTGGCTGAATCTGGAGTTTGTGACTGACATTGTCTAGTGCTGGGAATATGCGTGTGAGTGCTACACTCATCCTACAGTGGGTGTGGCCTACATACAACATGAGGGAGAGAAAATGTCTTCTCTTGCTCCCCTCCTTTTTCACTCTTCTTGCTTTTGCTGCTTTTGCTGCTTCTGCCACCATGTACTGTTGCTCTCTGACACACCCCCCTGCCTTGGAGTCAGCTGATTATGAACTGAAACCTCTTTCAATCTGTGAGTTAGATAAACCTTTCTTCCTTTAATTTTGGGTGTTGGGTATTTTGTCTCAGCAACAAGAGAAAAGTAACTAAGACAATGAGTTTTTCAAGCTTACCTCTGAGTACAAGTGATCTGATATGTGAATCCTGTACCATGACACAGGCTGGACTGGTTGTTCAGTGTTTGGTGGTCTGCATGCTGCTTTGATGGCCATACATGTGAATGGTGCACTAGCAGCCAGGTAACAATCAACCCAACTGCCAGAGAAAGGAAGTATTTTAACATACTAGATTAGAATACTCAAGCCTGACTTTAGAAAGGTGTTATTTCTCATTTTACCTCAGACTGTGTTTGCAGTGTATCTTGGGTCTAGACAATGTAAGCTACTTACAAAGGCTCTTCAGTTACCCAAACCAGGTCTAGAAATTCACTGATTTTTAACCAAATATATATGAAAACATTAAATAGTGAAAATAACTGGTCTCTAATGTTAAAAATAGACATACACTTGTAATTTAGCATATGAGGTACAAAGTTACATAGGAAAACATGAGGCTGAATCTCAGCAAAGAGTACCCACTTAAACAAGAGTGTTATGGTTTGTACATTGTGTCAATTTGAGAAGTTTAGAAGTTTAACTGACAGACTCAGCAGGAAGCCAGGGTTCTTACTTTGTAAATATCCTCCTCCTGTGCAAAGGAGGGCAAGGAGATTTTGTGAGTGCTACACCTGCCCTGGAAGGGGGGAAGGCTGTGTACAAAATAAGGAAGGAAAAGAGGCTTGCACCTCTCCTCTTTTGTTCTGCTGCTGCCTTGAAGTGTTACTCCAGTGCCAGGCCACTCTGCCTTGGAAACAGCTGATTATGGACTGAAATCTCCACAAACAGTGAGATAAATAAACCTTTCCTTCCTTCATTTTGGGCTTTGAGTGTTTTGTCCCAGCAATAAAAGAAAAGTAACCAAGACGAAGGGTAAAGACAGGGATTGTACTCAGTGGTACAGTGCTTGCCTGGCATGCATGAGGCCCTGGGTTCAATCCTCAGCACTGCCAAATAAAAACATAATTTCTCTATAAAGTTTACTCAACCTTGCTTGTATCCCTCCTTTTCTTCAGGCATTGAGTTTGGTCTGTTATACAAAATGAAAAACTAACCGTAGAGTTTTCAGTGAAAATTTCACAAAGCCAGACAGAAAGGTAAAAGATTAAAAAGATTTATCAATACAGCAAACATACAAATGCTGTGTTTTCTCAGTCTAGTCTTTACAAAGGATGGTTAATCCATAAAATCTTAGAATGTATTTAATAACCTTACTCAAAAAGGAGCAATCCAGTCTGTATCCCTGGAAAGCTCAATCTTTTTTTTTTTTTTGGTCTTTTTGAGACAGGGTCTCACTATGCAGTTCAGGCTGGACTTAGGCTCACTTTGTATCCCAGGTTGGTGTTGAGCTTGCAATGATCCTCCTGCCTCAGTGCTGGGATTACAGGAGAGTGCCACCATGCCCAGGTGAAAAGCTCTATTTTTATAAGGTTCAGGCAAAGACACTTTTGAAGTTCTGAAATATTTAAGGAGAGTTCTTTAGCATCACACACTAGGGCCTTTTTTCATTGTATGATCCTCAGAAAAGTTAACTTGTCTAAGTGTTTAATACCCTCATCAGTACCCTCACTCAAGGCTGGTGTTACATACATAAGGTTCCTAACATAGCATATGATAAATCATTGTGATGACAGTCACATCCCTTATGTTCCTCCCATTTTACTTCCTGTAATATACTATGGATTTGTTTCTTTAGATCATTAAAATTTTTGAAGCAATCTGCTCTATTCTCTTTACATTTTCTCATCCTAGTTCTTTGTGTGTGACAGTGTCCAAATCAGCTTTGTCCAGCAGTATTTCCTGTGCTAGAAATGCTTTGTAGCTATGCTGTCAAAGTTACCCACTGGCAATACAGGTTGCTGACAGCCGCAGTGGTGGTGTGCAGCTGCAGTGTCAGACACTGCACTGATCTAGCATGACACACTGAGAAGGAACCCAGCCATCCCCAAAGAGCATGTGCTCATGAGGACACCTTCCTTCATCCTCTTCATCCTCCCAAATGTAGTGATTTATCATAAGTAGTATTGTGCCACTTAACCTTAATAGAGGAGAATTTAGAAAAGGCAGCTTTTGAAGCTAAATAGCTTTCTGCCTGTTTAGAAAAAAATAAAGCAGTGCTGTCAGATTTAAAATTTAAGCAAAATTAACAGATTTTCAGTTTTCTTGAAAACAAAGATTTATTTTTTCAACATGTACATAATGTGGACTCTCAACCAAGCTTATACATGTACAAAGAGAAAGGTAATATGACAAAATGTTTGCTGTTGATTACAGTTGTGGGTAATTTTTGGTGCTTTGTTTCTGTTTTCTCAAGTTTTCTACAATAAATGTGCTTGACAAAAATAAAAAACAAAAATAGGTAGTCTCCACCAGCAAGACTCATTTGAGACCACGGCTCCAGCCTCATGAGAGAGCTTGAGGTAGAGGGACCCAACTGAGCGGTGTCTGGATCCTGGCCCACAGAATCTGTCAGAAAGTAAATGTCAGGTGTTTTTGCTTTTTTGTTTGTTTGAGACAGGGTCTCATTATGTAGCCTGAGTTGATCTTGAACTCACAGTGATCCTCCTGCCTCAGCCTCCACATGCTGTGATTGCAGATGTGTGCCACCACACCCCACAGTTCCTTCAAGCAGTTGAGATTAGGACTGCATTGTCTCACAGCACAGGCTTGCAGGTCTCAGGTTCTGATCTTCCTCTGCTCTCTGTCCTTCTCTGCTCTTGGTACCTCCAGCGCTGCTGGGTGCCTTCCTAACCTTTCTGAATGACTTCCTCAGCCACTGAGTCTCTGTGCAGGTAGGTTCACCCCTAGCTGGGGCTCCCAGCCTACACTGGGGCCAGCCCCCTTGTCTTTGTGGTCACAGGAAGAAATGTGACTTCTTTGGAGCCTTCAGGTCTGCCATCAGCTCCCAGTTCTGCCTCATGGCACTTTGCTGCACTTCACTTTGGCACTTGCCCCTCCTGTTTTTGTGCATTTGTTTGCATGAGCTTGCACCATCTCCATGGCCTGTGGGGCTGTGCCAGGTGAGGGCACAGTCAGAGGCTTCCCATCATGACCTGGTGCAGTGATTGCTGCAGCCACCTAGTTCCCAGCATGTGGTCCACACGCATGGCATCTGGGGATTCTTCCCATTCCTATAGTCAGCAGGCACCCAGATGAGATCTGTTGCCTGGTGGTCCAGCGGTGCCACAGCCACAGGCTGAAAAACAACCAAACAGAAAACAAACCAAAGAAAAGAACACCCCAGGGCCCACACCTGTGTGGCAGGTTTCTAAGTGGAAGCCGGTCTGGGCCCTGAGGGAGAATCCTGGGGATGCACAGGCACCAAGGCACTGGGATGGCTGAGATATTCACCCCACCCCTGCCATAGACTCTGCTCTGAAGCAGTTTTCTCAGGAGTCCTCTGTGCCATGTCCATGGCCATGACCCCATCCCTGCTTTCACAGGAGGCCCCTGGCCAAAGCCAGGAGAGTGTCACTTATGGTGTCACAATGGTTACCCATGTCTGTCTCCACCCTGCAGTGCCCCAGGTCCTTGGTCCCCCAGACATCTAGACCATCGCTTCTTCCCGAGCTTCTAAAGAGCAGCAAGGGTCTAAATAATCCCAGTGCACACTGCATACTCCCAGGAGAATTGAGTCCATGGGACACTGCCAAGCATCCAGATGCCCAGGGCCCCCACTGGGCCTGACCCTGAACATGGGGGTAGGGGGTGGTGCTTGCTATCCTGGTGGCCCCTGCACTCTGGGCTGTGCCTGTACTTCAGCTGTGACTCTGTCCCACAGGCCGTGCCCCTGGGGAGCACTCCAGGCATGTGTCTGGCCTGGGGACCCTGACTGTGTGGCACCACTTCTCCAGGTGTGGACCCATGGGTGTCACCAGCAGGCAGACCCCCACACCGAGACAGAGCTGCTCTGAAGGTTGCTTACTCCTCTGTGTCCTCCTCCTCTGGCCTCCCCAGGAAGTCCCTGTGTGCACCTGTGCCAGTGTGACATTTCACAGGGCCGAGTCCCCCATGGCTCAGTCTTGAACTAAACCCTCTAGAAGCATTGCACCCCACTTCACAGGGCTGAGAGGCTCTGACCACAGCCCGGGACCTGCCAGCTCAGTCTCCCAGCTTTCCAAGGCCATGCCAGGCTTGCACTGCATAAACCATGCTGAGGGAGGGAGGGGCTTGGGCCCTTCCTTCCTTCCTGGACGTGTTCAAAGGCATGTCAGGGAAACCATGAAGCACAGCAAATAGAAATTAAACATTCAGGACAGAAATGTCTTAATTTTTATTTGAGTATTAAAATACATGACAAAACTGAGAGGAAATGTTGACAAATTAATGCTTGTTTCTCAATCAGAAGTGAAAATTTGAAATTATAAATTCAAAGAAACATCAAATGAAATCTAATCTTACAAGATACACAAAGATGTGAGTAGTGGCATGTTAGAAAAAATAGTAAAATTGGATAAAATCCTTCCTTGCAACTTCCTTCCTTCCTTCCTTTTTTTCTTTCTTCCTTTCACTAAGGGTTTCCCCACCAAGATGACAGTGATTACTAGAAAAGGAGATGTAGAAAAACACTACACACATGTGGCAGGTCCTATTTTTCACACATCTTATGACAAGGTCTATATATTGTAGTCTGTGTAGGTAGAATGAACTTCCTCTTGGAAACTCATTTTGTAGTTCTTCCAATTGGACTGTTTGATCTGAACCTGGTTATTGTAAATGAGATACTTGGGAGAGAGAAAGAGCTGTCAGAAAGAATGTGCCTCTCATAAGTTACTTGAATGGAGGAACTGTGGGAGAACAGGGTCTGCATGATGAATCATAGCTCCTCTTCTGCTCAGTAATCTCATTTGTTGTCCAAACTATTGATTTAAGAATTTGAGTTCTTGATTTAAACTCTAGGTTTGCCAGGCATGGTGGCACATGCCCAAACCCAGCACTCGGGAGACTGAGGCAGGAGGATCACTGTGAGTTCAAGTTCGCTTGGGCTACACAGTGAGTTGAAGGCCAGCCTTAATTATGTATCAAAACCCTGTCTGAAAAAAAAAGAACAACACACACACACACAAAAACACACAAAACAAAACAAAACAAAAAACCTAGGTTTAATCAAAACCTAAATACATCAGGTATGTGAAGAAAGGTTTCTATAAAGTGCCAGATGAAACACACTTTCACATGTGTTAATGTGTGCATAATTAGGAGGAAGGCACACAACACATTTATAATGTTAAGAGAAATTTGGCTCAGAAATATGGAAATGATTGAGACAATATGTTATATGGCAGAGGATCATAAATCTCATCCCTTTCACATGCAAATGTAACAGCCAAATTGAGAAATACTTTCTGAGGTTCTAACAGGCCCAAAAATTTTAAGAAATCTATTGAAACTTTATTTTTCAATGACTTCATTTATTTCTTTTCATCAGTACATATTTGCAGGCCATAATGAATACATTACACTTGGGGAGATGGAAAAGGCACAGAACACATCTTGATCCTTCTCTTCCTTTCCCCTCACTACTTCCTCCCTCCACCTATTTTTTCCCCTCCCTTTTGCAAAAGATCTATCTCCATATTTCCTACCTTTCATTTTGCACTTTATTTATAGTTCGGTTTTCTGGTATAAGAGATATCATGAGCTATTATAACTTGTGTGTTAATTTATTTTACTTAACATTATAGTTGTAAATTTATGACTCAGATTCATCTTTATGGCAGAGCTGTATTCCTTTGTGTATAAATGCTACAGTTACTTTATTCACTGATCTTTTGAATGACCTATAAGCTGTTTCTATGATTTATGTTTTTTTTTTTTTTGTTTTTGTACCGGGGTTCAAACTCACGATGTCATGCTTACCAGGCAGGTGCTTATGCCACTGATCTAAATCCCCAGTCCTATGATTTAGTTTTTAGTAATTGTCCAATACAAACATAGGTATGTATATATTACTGTAATAAAATGTTTTTAAAGCTTTCAGGATGATACCTAGATGGAGACTAATGGTGTGGAATAAAATTTCTAGTTTTTTTTTCTTTTTGGTACTGGGGATTGAACTCATGACTTTGACTTGCCAGGCAGTCATTTATGCCACTGAGCTAAATTTCCAGCCCTAGTTTTAGTTTTATGAGCAATCACTATACTGATGTCTGTTTTATAATTCAATTTTCATTTCCAGTTTATATTTCCACCAACAAGGTAGAAGGGTTCCTTTTTCTCCATAGCCCCTGTTTCTCCTCTTCTCTGCAGCATTTGTCACTGTATTTCTTGATGGTATTTGTTACTGTATTTCTTTCATGAGTAAACTTGAATCTTAGTGCTGTTTTAATTTTCATTTCTCTAATGCCCAGTAATATTGAGCATATTTTTTGGTACCAGTGATCAAACTCATGACCTCACACTTACCAGGCAAGCACTTGAGCCGGTGAGCTAAATCCCCAATGCTGAGCAGTTTTATGTATATTTATTTGCCATATGTACTTCCAAGAAGTCTATTTGTTTCAGATGCTCATTGTTTATTGGATCTTTTATTTCAAGGAGTGTACCTTTTTGGAGATATTTTTAGATATTTATTCTCTACCCGAGGCAGAAAATTTTCCCATCGTGTAGGTTGTCTCTTTAGTCTATTGGTTGTTTCCCTTGTTCTACAGAAGGTTTTTAATTTGATAGAATCTCATTTTTTGGTTCTTGATGGTATCTTTTTGTGTAACTGAGGGTCTGTGTAGAACCAATGCCTACATCTTCAAGAATTTTATTCATCATCCAGAAGATTGTTTTCATTTTACTGTTTAGGCCCTTGATTAATTTTCATTGTATTTTAGTACAAGTTGAAAGGTGTCGGTCTTATTTCAATTTTCTGCATGTAGAGAGCCAGTTCTCCCAGCACTGCATATTAAAGAGGTGACCTTCCCTCCTGCACATATTTTTGCTCTTTGTCAAAAATGAGACAACTTAATGTGTTTGGGGTTGCTCTGTATTCTCTGTTCCATTACACAATATACTTTTGTGCCAATTCAAGTTCAGATTTTATACCTAATAATAAGATCTACCAGAGAGACTAAAAAAATATAAATGTTGACAATAACAGTAAGGAATTAGTGCTAATATACAGATGATAGAACATTATTATGACACAAATATCTTGAAAACATGTTGTCAATTCATTAAAATTTATCTGTAGCTTTGTGTAAACCTCCAATTCTGCTTCTGTGTCTTCATTCAAGGGGAAAGAAAATATGGCTATACAATGTGTAAATGGTATGCATGATTGCTTTATTTATTTATTTTTGCAGCAGCAGGAATCAAACTCATGACCTCGCACTTGCCAGGCAGACACTTATGCCACTGAGCTAAATCTCTGGCCCTTATCTTTTTGAGACAGGGTCTCACTATACTGTTCAGGTTGGCCTTGAGCTCACTTTGTAGCCCAGGCTGGTCTCAAACTCACAACAATCCTCCTGTTTCAGCCTCCTGAGTGCTGCAATTAGGTTGCTTTATTTTTATGCCAAAATGGAGAAAAATTAAATAGTTGACTATAGGTAAATACATAAACACATGATATCATACTAATATAATCTGTGACAGAAGTAAAATGGAATGTCATTCTATAAATACAGTGAAATGGTTTTAACTTATAGCAATGCACTGAGTGCATATAAGAGAAGAGCATAAAGGTCCTCAGTGAGAACAAGATCCTGCATTTACCACTGTCCCCTAAGCCTCAGCTCTCCATTCCGCTCATCTCCCAGAATCTCAGTAGCCAGGGTCACCACTGCTGTCACTGGTTAGTTCAGGGTACTTCTGTGGGGGTCTGGAGCTACTCAAGTCAGACTCCCTGATGCATGTGTTTCCTCCCCTGATTAATACTGAGAGAAGCACTGAAGACACAGCTCCACCCAAAGTACAGAGCTGAACCAGGCACAGGAGTGGGCAATGCAGTCAGGTGGTGCTGGAAGACACTCCACAGCATGAAAGAGAAGATCAAAGCACATGCAGTGAAGCTGCAGGTCAGAGGGACAGGAGAATAATGGGCCACAGCAAAGCCTCAAATCAATATGAACATCTTCAAAGTGAGTGCTCTTGTAGCCAGTAAAGGCTACCTACATCATAGGTAATGCACACGGGGGAGGCTTGTTTGCAGTGTCACCCAAATACCTGACAAAGCAACACTAAAAACTATCTCAAGGTGAAAGAGCTAAAGATGGCAGAACAGTAAGCAGCAGAGTAAACAGTCTCTCTGAGAGAAACAGTTCAGATGCTGGAATATAACATCATGGAGAGGACAAGAAGGAAGGAACTGGGTCCCCTGAACCAAGGAAGAATCTAAAATATGACTTGAAGCCCACAAAGAGAATAAAAAGAATTTAAACAAAGAAGAAGGTGGTGGCTGGCAGCACCTCAGCCTGGAGCCAGATTCATCCTGCCAGAAGACCTGCTGAGCCTGGAGATGCACGGTCATGGTTGTGGACATGGTCGCAGCTGTGGTCGAACCCAGAGGTCTCTGCAGAGAGGCGCAGGACTGAAGGAGAGCTGTGGGCATGGAGATCTGTGCTGGCAGTTGGTGAGTGTTTGGAATTCAACCCCACACCCACCACATGGGAGAGAGTGGTCAGCCAGGCTCCATTTTGGAGTTGGGCAGGTTGTGCCCTCCCCCAGTCCAAGACTGCTAACTACTGGCATCAGTGCGAGGTTGTGGGTGGACCCGCAGAAGTTGCCTAAAGGAAGCCAGAAAAAAAACCAGTCATTTGGGAGCTCCAGGTTGTGGGCAGACCCGCAGAAGCTGATTGGTTGGAGATCGGCTCCCACATGCTTTTCAGACAATATCGCTAAACAGCTTAGATTCCCAGGGCCTGACCAGGTCTGCTTCCATGCAAACCCTGGGTGGCTTGGTCCCCAGTTCAGTGCAGAGACACAGGCACCCAACATCAGATATACATAGCCAGCACTGGCTAGAAAAGACAAACAGCCTAGCTTCGGAGAAGTTGTGGCCAGTGCTGGGGTGCCTCGGACCACACTACTCAGGGGTAGAAGAAATCAAGAATATGCCAAGACAAAGAGGGAGAGGGCAATCTCTGGCATCCAACCTAAGCGGTGCAATTCCACAAAAGGAAAACATGGAGATCGAGAATTGCACACCTGAAATGTCTGAAGTCCTCTCAATTGAAGTGAAGAAACAACTTCAGGAAGCTATAAGAGAAATTAGAACAGAAATTCTATCCCAGGTAAAAGAAATGAAAACCATAATAAAAGAAATACTAAGCATCTCTAAAGAAGACACAGATAAAAAAATAGAGGAGCATAGGAAAATGAGGGAAACCATGAATGAACAGCATAAGACTTAGAATGCATGAAACAGATTCAAAGAGATATCCAGAATATTAAATATTCATTTGATAGCTGGCAAGTTGACATGAGGGAAACTAAAGAAAGACTTTCAAAGCTTGAAGACAGGGTTGCAGCCTATGATCGTGAAAGGAAAGATCTCTTA
>RJWT010002230.1:0-42005 GCA_004365215.1 Cuniculus paca
CAAGTCCAGGAGAGGTAAACACAGAAGAGATCAGGAGTCGCACATCTGAAATGTCTGAAGTGATATCAACTGAAGTAAAGAAACAACTTCATGAGGCTATAAAAGAAATTAGAACAGAAATACTATCTCAGGTAAAAGACTCCCCCTCCCTTTTTTTTTCCCGCCAAACAAAATTTCCAATCTGTCACTCAGCTTCTCTTAGTTAGGAAATGGGACAGGAGTTGGCCAAGGAAAGCTGTGCTCCATTAAGTCAAAGGACACTGTCAGTTTAGAAGACTGAATTGTCATCAGTGAGAGCTCTCTGGTGTCATAAATTTCAAATTGTCTTTCTATCAAATGGATGTAAATTACAGTTTTAACCTAAAAACAGGTGCCTTCTGGATGAAGATCAAAAAACAGTTACCCCTTTTATTTCAGATAGGAAGAAAATGAAATTCTGAGTAACACCTTTCAACTGATCATTTTACTAATGGCCTCAATAGTCACTGTCCTTTGACAGCATGCCTTTCTGTTACAATTGTGTAAGAATTATGGCAGAGAATTAATAGAAAGACAGAAAAATTCACACGAAATACTTCTGAATCAATGGAAAGAAGTCATCGGTCTGTTGTATTCTCAAAACATAATCATATATACTTAAACAGCATTATAAAGTGACTAATGTAGAATAAACATTAGTTCTCATCCCTACATTAGAATAATAAAGGATGTTGCCTTTGATCATCAAGGGTCCAGTAACTAAAGTACAGAAGGTTGTCTCCTCTCAGAATGACTACAGATTTATTTCTGAAAGACTAAAGCCTTAGTCCAAAGAGATTGTTGTTATCATACAGAATTTTGAAAACCTGATTTGAAACTAGTTGCATAGAAAACAGACTATTAGGGAAGGGAAAGGAGGAGAAAGAGAAAGGAGGACAGGACAGGGCGGCAGGAACCAAAGCATGATAAATGCATGCCTGTAAATGTTACCGTGAAACCTGCTAATTAGTACAATTCATATGATGGAATAATCATGATAAAATAAATCAATCAAGGGAAGTGCCAAAAATAAAATTAATTTCATTCAGATTGATCTACACCTGTAGACAGAGTGAATGTTGTCAGCATGCATAGATACATATACAGACAGATGATAGATCATTCTCAGAATGTCATTATTTTCACATCTTTTTCTCTTCATATTCAGCAGTATACTAGTATATAGAAAATGGGCAGAGGACGAACATACTTTCAACCGTAATAACAAAAGACTAACATCAAGCTTTAGAGCAGCGTTTCTCGGAGTAGTCTGAGAAATGTCCATCCTACAAGCACACAGCAAATGCACAGGCCTCTTCAAGGACGATTAAGTCAGAATGTCTGAGAGATGGGCCTGGGATTCTGTACTCTGGTGCACTTCTCTAGTGTTTTTGCTTCATATGATCACTTAGACTCTGGGTTTCCAGCACGGGCTAGAGTCCGACTTCCCAGGTTCAAAGCCCAAGTCCATGAAGCAGATGAGTTTACCATAGGCATATTCCTCTGCCTCAGCTTCTTCATCGGTAAACTGACCATGTGAAAATAATGACTCTTGTTATACTGGATTGTAGAAGTATGCAGTGACTAATGCATAAACCCCTAGCATTGTGTGAAGCACAGTGTGAGATCTGAGTACAACAAATGTATCTACCTCAAACTAGTTTCAAGTTACTACCCAGGTGTAGAAGCTCAAAAGAAACAAAATTGCAAGAAGTGATAATAAGGAATAAAAAGGCAAGTCTGATCTATAAAATTCTCCTTCGGTAGTTTGGAGGCTTTGTTTTGTTTTGCTGTTTTGCTTTCACTGACAAAAGAACGTTCTGTGAAGCTGCCCCTTCCCGCCCTCTCGAATATAGGAAATTCCCTTCCACTTATGGCCAAACTATTGCTGTCCTTCATATAAAGTTCTAGCGAGTTGTTTAAAGGGTTGTCCTGCCCAAATAAAAGTCATTTCCCTCAGAAGGAAAAGTATTCTTCATTTAGTTCTTGTCAAGCCACCCTGGCTGCCTATCCGCCCTCAGGGTCTTATGTGACTCGGGTGTTTAGACCTCATTTATGTTCACACAAGCTGGCACCCACTTGGCTCAGCTTGACAGTTCCTAGCAAAAACTATCCTAAGAAAAATTAATAGAGAATGAGTAGTCTGAGTAACTAGGACTCAAAAAGTATTGTTAAGTCATAAGTTCTTGGTTAAGACAAAATGGAAAGATAAAATGATAAACATTTCCTCACCTCTGATGCATGAAGCAATGGCAAGTCTGATAAGATGTGTGACCAGTCCTGCCTGGGCTGTTGTTTCAAATTCTTAGCCTTTTTCAGCCTCTCCGGCTCACCTGACTTCCTTGGTCTACGCAGTCTTCCCCATTCTAGCGCCCTTGGTCGTCTCCTGCTTCCCACTTTGAATTCCACTCCGTGGCAATATAAATATCCATTATGATAAAGCCCAGATTCCTTAATTTCACTCTAGAACCTCTCTCTCAATCTCTCTCTCTCTCCCTCTTCAGTCTCTCTTTCAATCTCTTTCTCTCTCTCTCTCCTCCAAACATTAGAAGGTTTTCAGGTCCTCAAATGTGCCTTCCACCTCTCTCCTTACAGAGCTCCCCGTATATTGTGTCTTTTCCCTAGAGCATTCTTCTCCCCACCTCACTCATCCATTTATTTGGTTAGTGCCCACTCATTCTTCAGAACTCGGTTTAGGCCTCACCTCCTCCTAGGTCTTACCTAATCCAGTTTCTCCCAAAGTACACGTCAGTCAGGGCTTTTCATACTCTAAGTCTTATTCATTAATCTGTCTCCCCCTTCACAATTATTATATTCTTAAAGAACCATATTTTGTTCCTCCTACCTCCACCTTCCAGCAGAGAGGCTACACTGGTACAGCACTCACCATGTCCATTAGAGATGAATGTGTTGGTTGTGACCATGTGACTAAGTGTGTTAAGTCTGCAGGGTCCACTGGAAAGAACCCATGCCTTGGAATCTTGCAAATCTGAGCTTAAATTACAGCTCTGCTACTTCTCGTCTGTGATGTGAATGCCAGATAACCCAAGCTAATTTGAATTTAAGTTGTACATCTGCAAGTGAGGACAATAATCTTTACCCTACAAAGATGTTACGAGATTTACATGTCAAATATTTTACTATATTAATAATAATCAGAATTTATTTATACACAAATCATCAGAATCAATGACAATTCATAGCCAGTATGTTGCAAATACCTGAGTCTCTGAGGTTTTTCTTAGGCATGTGAGAATGGCTGCCCACACCAGAAAAAGACTTAAGATCCTAAATAGTATTGCAAATACAATGCATGTGAAGTTCTTTTCAGTATCAAGATCAATTCCCTGCCAGCTGATCTAACTTCCCAGTCAGTGCCCCTTTATATTTACCATACAACAAGTATGGTCATACTATAATACAGCAATATAAAATTGTATTCAGTTTAATAGGTAAAATCCAATATGGACCTGGGAAGTGCAAGGTCAGGAGTTTGATCCCTGGTACCAAATAAAAAACATATTGAACATGGCGCTCAGTGCTATATATGCAATTTTTACTTAATCCTTAAAACCAACTAATACAACACTCACTGCTATCTCTGTGACAGTTGAGACTGACAGAGATCAACCAAATTTCCAAGATCACATACTGCCTTCAAGATTTCAGAAGATATTGCGATGATAAAATTACTGTGCCATTTATCTTTCATGCTAAGATAACTCATGTTGACAATTTATGGATAACTTTAATTTCTGGAAAGTTCTTGTGCACTGAACTTGGCCAGTTCTATGATTCGAACATCCCGAAAAGGTGGGCCAGAGTGGACTTTTGACTTCACACTTTCCACTCTAGCCGCCAGTCCCTGGATCTGCTGTGGAGGACAGTTCAAGGCTGCAAGGTCATTGGCTGCCGCTGTTCCAGGCCCACAGCAACAGACTAAATGGCTCCAGAACTGCATGGCTGGCGTTGTAGTTAAGGGCAGGGACATCAAAGATGGCTGTCAAAATCCTCAATTTTCAACAAGACACTTTTGCAATTTGGACTTATTTCCATTTTGTAGCAGCTTTGTTCTTTGAGCAAAAATAGTTGGCAATGCTGAGGCAATGAGCATCATTATAACTTCATTCTCTGATAAGAAAGAATGGCTTATTTTTAATCCATTATTCCTGTAACTCTTTGGTTGTTTCATTAACTTATTTTAAATTTTGTTTGCTGATTTAAAAATTCATTCATTAAATACTCCCTATGTTGTAGCATATCAAGAAGCCTCATATTATCATGGCAAGAATGTGAACCCTTTGGTTAAGTAAACATGGTATTTCATACCGCTTCTATAATTTACTACTTAATAACCAACACTGGCATATAAGACTGTTAAGGGCATTAGTTTTGGGATCAGACAGAGGTGGCTCTAAAATACCAGCTCTGCTACTTATTAGACGTGTGACTTAGGACAAATTTCTCTAAGCTTTAGCATCTCTATCAGTAAAGTGGGAAGAATAATGCCTACTTCACAATATTCTTAGGGAGAATTAAAATAAAATCTGAATATCAATATCTAACAGACAATAGGGACTTAGCAAATTTATGTCTTCTCTCTGCCACCAGGTCCCAGACACTGCAGAAATAGATATAGTTAAGATTTACAAATGCCAGAAAACAAGCATAAAGGGAAAAAAATTCTAATATATTAAGCACTTACTTTGTTTCAATCCATGTTTCAGGCACTTCTATGTAATGATAGCATTACATTTCAATCAATATATACTACCCTCATTCATTCATTCAATAATATTTATTTATGTCTACTATGTGCTAGTCACTCATCTTCACACTAAAGATTCAGCAAGAATAAAATGGACCAGTTTTGTCTTGAGCTTAAATTCTAGAAATCCATGTTTTCTGCTATACCTTGTTAAATAAATAAAAGACTGTACCAATCAGAGAAAGCTTCATAGGCAAGGGAAAGTTCAACTTGGGTTTCAAAGGCCATTGGGTTCAGGTTGTATAGAGGGAGAGGCAGCGGGTGGAACTCACAGGCAATGGCCCAAAGCAAGAAAAGGCAGGACCTGTGTGTGAGGAAGCAGTGAGTCTGAGTTGGTCATTGGGTGGGGTAGGTAAAAGTGAGTAACAGGAAATCTTTAGGAAATCCATATGGAAAACAGATGGTGGTGCACTCTGAAAATCAGGCTGAGGGGCCTAGCCTTCATTAGTAAACCACAGAGAGCCATGAGTTTACTGGACAAGGAGGTAATAGGATCAGGGGTTTACTTCAGGAACACTAATTGAGCAACAGTGTGTAAAACGGGTTAAAGGAAAAAGAGAGATTGAGAGACTGGGGAGACAGAAAGACTTAGGACGTTGTTGATTAAACACCATCGGTCTATTTAGGTTTCTTTATGGCCAATGACAGACAAACCTTCACCAGATTCAGGTAAATCATTTTCATCAGTGTTTGTAAAGCTAAATATGGGAAAGAAAGAGAAGAAAGAAAGAAAGAAAGAAAGAAAGAAAGAAAGAAAGAAAGAAAGAAAGAAAGAAAAAAGTTTCATCTGAGAAAGCATTATAAAATATATAAAGAACAAACTCCTTTGTAAACTTGGCAGAACAAATCATATTAAACATAAAGGTTAGAGAAAATCTGAGAAGACTTGCCTTATGGTATTAATTTTCAAATTGAGTTGATACTTAGACAAAGCTTTAAACTCTCTGCAGCAAATTTTGATTTTTCAATGACTTTTTTGTGATTTTAAAAAAAGTCATATTATAAAACAGCAACAAACCAAACATTTGCAAGAGTTGCAAGATGCCAAATGCCTCCAGCCCATCTTGACCCTGAGGTTGTCATCAGTTTATGCTTCTCCTGGTTGGTGGTGCTGCTGATTTGGGTCTAGTTCTCAATTGATGAAAACAACTTATTCCAAGACCAGCTGGTGTCACACCAGCCTGCAGGGTATTACCTGTCTTTGCTATGTTCTCTAAGCAAACTCAAACTACCTCAGATTAAGGTCATTCTTTGCCCCTTTCCCAACCTCCCTAACCCAATCTGCAGTTCTCCTGCCTTTCTATTTATTCAGAAAATATTTACTAAGCACCTATTCGCACTCACCTTTGTACAGATCACTGGGTCCCACCCATCAACGAAACCTTTGCATCACCTTCAATGCCCCCCCACACACACACATCCTCCCAGCAACAGAGAGCTGCTGAATTCTGCTCTCAAATGTCTTCCATATCCTTGGCCCCCTTCAGCCTTATTGGTCCTGCCTGAGCACAGGCCCTCATAAGCCCATTCCTGAACCATTACAAGGCCTCCTAACTCAATTTTATCCCCCAACTCCAACCAGTCTCCCCATCCCAGTTCTCCTAATGCGATTTTTAAGAATCTTGCCACACTAGGTGTGTGGTCTACAGATAGCAATAGTATCACCTGGCTGCTGTTTGGAAATGCACACTCACCATAGAATCTGCATTTTAACAGAGCTCCAGGTGATTCATATACATGTCTAAGTTCCACATACACTGAAAGCACACATCCAATCTTATCCGCAGTTGACACTGCAGTGCAAGGTCCAACAAATTACTGCCCACAGGCCTAATCTGGCCTGAACATACTGCGGAGAATAATGATAGGGGAAAAACCAAAAGGAGGGTAATATTTCACTACACGTAAAAATTATATGCAATTCAAATATCAGTGTTCGTTAGTACGGTTTTATTGGAAAATAGCTATGCTCATTTACATACTGCTAATGGCTGCTTGTGCATACAATGGCAGAGTTGTACAGTTACAACAGAGGCTGTATAGATAGCAAATCCTAATGCATTTACTAAAATCACTGGCCTTTTACAGATTAAGTTTGTTAGCCCTTCTTCTAGAAGAAATTACATAAGAAAAAGAAAGGAAAAAGAAATGTTCTGAGATATAAAGGGGAAAAAATGAGCGCTAATGCTGTTCTGTGATCCTGCATGTCTACAACAGGAACAGTTTTTGCAGAGTAGGGGTTCATCAGTTACATTCATTCACTTCATGGCTGCCAAAATTCCCTTAGAAGAAAAAGAGGGCAGGTTTACATCATGAGATGTGCAGGATTGCACGTAGGTTTAGAAATACAAATTCCAGAATCAGTTGTTTCATGAGCACTATATTCACTTAGATCCTGATTCCTAAAGAAAAAAAAATCATCTTTTGGTTTTGAAGAGCTGACTGAATTACTGCTGGGACTCATACTCCCATGGTGGGCAATAATCCCTCCACTAGTGCAGGGTATGGTGGTGCATGCCTGTAATCCCAGCACTCAGGAGGCTGAGGCAGGATGATTGCTGTGAGTTTGAAGCCAGCCTGGGCTACAAAGTGAGTTGAAGGCCAGCTTGAACTACATAGTGAGACCCTGTCTCAAAAAGACCAAAAATAAATAAATAAATAAATTAATTAATTAATATTTTTAAAAAATCCCTCCACTAAAAGGAATGTCTAAAGATCCCAGAGTCTGGCGTTTTAAATATTAACATTCATTCCGCCTTCAGAACTTTCCTTTCCCACATTCTCTAATTTTGTGGCTATATGAAAAACTAAAGGATCATTTCAGATTTCATTCATCTTTCCAAACGAAAAGATGGAGTAACCTATGAGAAATGTTTCCAGTGGTTTGCTCTGTGCTTAATTGACACATTCCTTTAGGGTCACTTTGTACCTCTAAAACAGGTATGACAAAATAGCCTAAATTCGAATTTCATTCCAGAATGAGAACGATATAGAAGCCTGTGCATCAAGAACCTTCAAGAGGAGTTGTAACAGAGGAACTGAATATACTAATTCAGAAAGTAGTCAACTTTCTATCCTTTTTCCCTATTTTAACATTGTCTGGAAAAATTACGTTACCAACTGACAGCGGAGGTTGTCCAACATGTCAAGCGTTGTGGTTGGTCCTTGGCCTGCAATGAATTAAGATCTCACTCCTGTCCTAGAGAAGTAAATGACCTTGTGGGAAAGGCAGATGTAGAGGCAGACAATCACAAACCAGCACCGTGCAAGATAGAGTTCCAAGTGAGTAAGGTTACTATGAGAACATTAAGGCCAACCAGGCTCACAGTATCAGAAAGCGCCCCCAATGAGCAAAGGCCCAGAAGTTAAGAGTACAAATGGTACTCAGGGCAGAGAGACATTAAAGATGAAAGACTACAGCTCCTTTGAACTGCAGGGGGCTAAAAAGTAAAAAAGGAATAGGAAGAGCAGAAAAGAAAAAGGCTGGCAGGGTCAAGTAAAGAATGACATAATTGCTATACTAGAGTTTGGAGTTCATACTGAGGACAAAGGGGATGCAGGTTCTGGATAGGGTGGGATGATCAGGGCTGCATTTTGTAAAGCAAATTCTGTCTCCTGGAGACAGTCTTCATGGAGGAAGCACTGAAGAAGGGCGAGTTTGGAGGTAAACAGAAGAATGAAGAGGACACTGCGAGGAAAAATGATGACAATGTGAACTCTGGTGAAGTTGAAGGTAGTGGAAAGAACAGACCAAGGTCACCATTATATAACCTTGCAGGTTGCTCTACAAAGCACTTTCTCAAGGAGTGAATGGTGACTGAAAATCATGCTGTGGTCTACTGGCAAACTATTGTGTCCCTCCAGGCAGAGGAAAGGGACTCTTTCTTTATTCATCAATCAAACAAGGAACCATTTTGTTATTCTTACAATCACCATTTTTAATACCAGTATTAAAAGCCTTGTCAAAGATGACTATTTGTAGAGATTTGTTTTTTTTTTTTTTTGACAAGGTCTCACTGTATAGAACTCACAATACATAGTGGCCTGTAACATAGTCCAGGCTGGCCTCAAACTCACAATCTTCCTGCCTCAGCCTCCCAAGAGGTAGAATGAGAGGTGTGCTCCATCTCTGCCTCCCACCACTTATTCTAGAGATATTTAGGGAGGAAGCAGAGGTCAAGTATAGTGGTTAATACAGAGAAGATTCTCAGAGGACACCAAAATATTTGGGCCTATCATCCAGTAAGCAGGCAATACCTTCTCAGTTTATTCAGTTCCACTTTGCTTGTTCAATTCCATTCCTTTCTTGCTATAATGAATACTTTAAATTAATTCAAATTGATTCACATAAATAAAAAGATACATCATTTATATTTAAATTTTTTCACTTCTTTTATTCTTTTCCTTTCCCTTTACAATTTATGCCACATACGAGACAACATGGTATACTGGGAGCAAAGTAAGCTTTATTGTGGGACAAATTCTGGACTCCAGTGTATCAGCAGCTGCAAGACTTTGCTCTTCTGAGCTCAGTTGATTAATTAATTAACTTTTTTTTGTCTTTTTGAGACAGGGTCTCATTATGCAGTTCAGGCTATCCTCGGGCTCACTTTGTAGCTCGGGCTGGTCTGGAACTTGCAATGATTCTCCTGCCTCAGCCTCCTAAGTGCTGGGATTACAGAAGTGCACCACCACACCTGGCCTCAGTTTATTAATTAATAAAATGGAGATAATAACGCTATTCTGCAGCACTTCTATATAAACCAGCATCTCTATAAACTATCTAACCTAGTGTCCAACTTGTACAATAGTGGACATTCAGTATCTTTAGCTACTGCTGTTATTATTTACTGGTCAAATATTCTGTGGCATACTTCTTTTTCCATCCCTATTCTCTCAAGTTTTACAGTCTTCTGCTTTTATACTGCAAACATTACCACAACAGTCAATAGTTTTAAAAGTGCTTTCCTAGTTGTAAAACCCTTTTATCTTAAGAACTCAAATGTACCAGCTCAGCTCATAAAACTTCACTGATGAATCTAAAAATATAACCAAAATAAAATTGCTTATAATTGGTAATAGATTTCAAATTTTAAGTACTGACAATGTATGTGCTTACTTAGGAAGATTTCCTGAAATTTATCAGAAAATGAAGGAAGTTAAAGAAGAATCTGAATTTTCTTTCTTTCTTTCTTTCTTTTTTTTTTTGTCATTTTGAGACAGGGTCTCACTATGCAGTTCAGGCTCATCTTGAACTCACTTTGTAGCCCAGGCTGGCCTCGAACTTACAACAATACTCTTACCTCAGCCTCCTGAGTGCTAGGATTACAGGCGTGCGTAAGAATCTGGATCTTGTTGACTGCATAGATTATATAACTTTCCATAAGCCATCATTTTGACCTTACATAGTTTGTATAGAGAGCATAATTGTGTGTTATGTGGCTAGCACCAGGTTGGATAATCTATGGACATCTTTTAGAAAGTGTATGCATGGCTCCTCCTTTTGAGAAATAGGACTTCATGTTCTTTTATCAGCTGGAGAATTTGAAAGTTTAATTCTATTTCCGTAAGATGGTATTTACTGAAACATATAGGTGGGAAGCAAGGTCAAAAAATTTTAGTTCATCTTCAGCAGCATATATATGAAAAGATATTACAGTAAACACTTTCATATTTATTTATCCTCAAATAATGTGGTCTATTTTCATTCTGAGAATAAAATAAAGAATTCTACAGAAATAAATGCTTGCATGACTGGCTGAGTCATACCATGAAGACTTTTTCCAGTAAACTACATTATGCTGGATACTGTTCAAAAAGGAAAATGTCAAACACACTGGGGTTCAGTCTGCCATGTGGGTGGGTTAACTCAAGCACAGAAATCAAATATAGGCATGGAGCGAATACCTTGGGAAACAGAATGGCTCACAAATTGGAGCTGGAATTTCAGTAGTTCATTTTCAGCTGAATCCTACTAATGCAAAATATAAATAATACACAAATGAGAACTTCAATGACATTCACTGTATTTCTTTCCTAAAATCTCAAAGTTGAAAAACAAAGTTAGATATCAGAAAATTCATCCTTTCTCCTATGTGATGTCAATGAAATGTGACTCTGACAGATTTCTAGACCTCTGCTTTAAAACTACTGATCTGGGAATAGTGATGCATGCCTACAATTCTGGCACTCTGGGAAGCTGAGATAGAAGGATCATGAGTTTCAGCCTAGCCTAGGAAATATAATGGCTTATTGAGACCTGGCTCACAAACTATCAAGGAAGGGGAGGACTGGCTGGGGATGCAGCTCAGTGTCTAGGCTTGGGTTCAATCCCCAGTACTGAGAAACTAAATTTAGTAATGGGGAGCTCATTACCATGAAGCACAGCCCCCTGCCACACCAGATTCCTCTGATAGACAAATGTAATACACAGAGAAGAATCTAGAATGATAAAAATCAAGAAACAACAGTAGTTATCTATGGGTGGGTGAGATTATAAGTTTTTTGTTGCTATTCTTTTGCTCATCTGTATTTGCTAAATTTTCTCTAATGAATTGGTTTTTTTATATGAAAAAAAAAACTTTACAATGATAACTGAAATATTAACATTGAGATTATCCTAGCTTTTCATCCTAAAAATCAAGGCAAAGATCAGTCAGTTGAAAATCAGACATCAGAATTACCAATGTTCCAAAACTTTGACCAGGGAATAGCAATCTTAGGGACATCAACACATAAAACAAGATAATAATGATGAAACTATTTCCAGCTAAATTGCTCCTAGTCAGAGAGTATGCTACTCAGTCATTCTGCTGCTAAGCATGCTCTGCTTTTATCAGAGCACCCTAAAAATGCCAAAAGTTTTAGTAATTGTATCACTCAGTAGGCTAAACAAACTAATATTTCTCCAAACCACCAAAACTGTACTGTTTTATAGTACCTAAATGATTTTTTTTGTTGTTGTAGAAGTTAGCATTTATCTCTATTAAGCTTGATTTTACCACCTTTTATTCCTGCTTCATATAAGTCTCTAAGAAAAGCACTCAAGATTATCTGTGTGTGGGAAGTGGGGTAGGGGTCACTCCTGGATGAGAAATACCACTCTCTGAAGGTCACGTTTCGATCACGTGACCCATGCTTCCTCACCACTGTTCCTGCTTCCCCACACCCAGGTTGTTGACTTTCCCTCTTTGTTCCCAGCAAATTATTAGCCAACTCCTAGTAAATAACATGCTCTAAAACAAATCATATGCATTGAACATCTACTATGTGCCCGGCACTTCACGTAGTTTACCAAACTCAACAGCCCAGTTAGTAGGTTTCCTTATCTGCCTTTTGATAGTGGAAATAAAGGCTCAGAAATTAAGTAATTTTCCTGAAGTCACACAGTTATTCATAGACAAGAGTAGAATTTGAAGCTACATCTGAGTGGTTTATATGCTAATGCTGCCTCCCAGTATTTATTGGCTTTAATATCTTGTCTTTCAGTTTGCTCATCTGGTCTCAGATATTCTGTAACCTATTCTCTGATTTCTAACACTGACCTGGATACTTTAGTATTTCTCCTTTGCATTATTCATGATTATGTTGGATCCAGTGCTTCCTGTTCTATCTAGAATTTGGGTATCCAATGTTCAAAATATGTAAAAGTTTATATTTTCTCATCTATATTTTCTTCTAAAGTGTTGATAAAGTTTGTGAAATGTTTAAGAAGAACTTTTCTACACTGATATGTCTCCATGAAGATGATTTGAGTACATATTAAATAATCCACAATTCACCTTCTTGTCCATGAACCTATTTAACAAATTTTGTCAAATACTTGGCTGAAATCAAAGCCTACAACATATCCCCCTGCTCTATCATTATAGTAATTTTCAATTACTGGAAAGAAAATGCAGCTCATAGTGGGACAGCACTGGCTTAGAACTGTACCTGAATAGTTCAAAACCAGAACTAGGTCGAGGCTCACACATGATCACCAGGACCTGGTCTTTCTTTTTCTTGCTTCAGTGCTTCTGTCTTGACTTCAATCTTAAGCTCCACATGACACAAGATGTCTGCCACCTCTTCTGGCCTACGTCTTGCCAGATCCACAGCATACAAATCACTTTCACTGTTTTATGAGTTCAGGAAGCACACGTGTAAAAAAGAGAGACTTTGACCACAAAAAGACAGGCGGTCTAACAGAAAACATGTGCTTTTGTAGAAAATAGATTTCTATTTAATCTAAAGCTTGCCCTTGAACAAGTTATCCAATCTCGGTTTCCCTAATTATAAAATGGAGATTGTACATTAGAGTTGATGTGAAGTTCTAAAATTTAAATGAAACATTATAAATAAAGTGCCTAATATAATGTGAGGAACAACACAACTACACACCACATTCAAGAAGGCACATACACAAATAGCAATAATGCAGCAGGGATGTGTGTTCTGTGATGTTAATGTAAACTACTATACTGGGGTTTCAGGAGGTTCATGCCTGGTTAGGATGATGGGGTTGGAGACAATTTCATGAAGAAAGTAGTCTTCAAAGCAGATCTTGAAAGAATGAAATGATGAGAAGTTGTTTTAAGAGAGAAGACCTTAGGCATCTTGAGGGTATGACTGAGATAGACCTCATCAGTAGTGGAGGGAAATGGAGATCTACATTACAAGAGGTCGAAGTCTACTTTTGTGTAGACTTTGGGTGTGACTAGGCAGCTTACAGTCAATTCACTGAGGGGAAACCCCTCACAGTTGTCCAACAGGATGGTGACACGACAAGAGCTGCATTTTACAAAGTCTAACTTTGGTACACAAAAGGGATAAAAGAAACAAAGCAGAGGCAAATTTGAAACTCATTTACAGAAGGCAAGCAAGTGAAAATTTAGACTTATTCTCAAACAGTGCCATGGTAACAGTGAAAAAGATACACTACATAAGAAACTTCTCTGTTTCCACTACAGTTCCTATATGGGATCCACACTTGGCTCAAATCAGGAATGACTCACAAACAATTCCAAGCATAAACATGTGTTCTAAGAGAAATTTTCAACCTGGAACCATGTCTGGCTAGTCCTAACTACTTGCAAGACAAGTTTTTAATCATAATTCAGTAATTTTGAATAAATGATTGAATATCAACATTTGAATCTTAATTCCATGAGATTTATTAAAAGTTTGCCATTTCTACATTTTTCATTTTAAATCTGAAGCATAATTAAAATTAAGAAAATAATCTAATTTCTTTAGCTCTGAGAGCCCACAGCATAGCACATAGATTTCTGAACTATGATCAAATGATTCAAGGAAAGCCATGAGAAATAGATGTTATTTCCTTTTTTAGATGCACCATCATCCATAGCTCAGATAGCATGGTTATCTCACACTTCAGAAGTTTAAAGTTGTTAGATGTGGAATGCTATAATTCTAGCACTTAGGAGGGTGAAGCAAGAGGTTCACTGCAAGTTCGAGGCCAGCCTGGGCTACATCCTGAGGTGGAGGCCAGTCTGAACTGTATAGCAATAACTTGTCTCAAAAAAATAAAAAATAAAAAAAAGCTGGGTATGGTGATGCACACCTGTAATCCCAGCACTAACAGAAAAGAGACAGGAGGATCACTGTGAATTCAAGGCCAGCTTGGGCTACACAATGAGTCCAGGCCAGCCTGAACTACATAGCAAGACCCTGTCTCAAAATAAATAATAAATAAATAATTTTTTAAAGAAAAAAAAAGAAGCTTAAAGTCTAAGTTAAACTACAGAAGCAATGAAAATAGAAACTATAAAATCAGATGAGATAGTTCAATTTGGTCCAAAGATAATGCAAAGGAAATAAGTATCAAAAAAAAAAAGCATGTGATTATCAAAATAAAGCTTAAAAGGAGAAAAATAGCTTTATTTCTAAAAACTTTTTCCAACTGCCTTTTGCTTTTGTGTCCAAGCTGCTGGTTAATTTAGAGAGCCAAATAAATCAGTAAATTATTATTTCTATGTGTGCTTAGCACCTTGCCTGGAAATAAAATTTCCTTTCTTGTATATAATCTCATCCCATCTAGTTAAAGACAGCACAGAAGACAAAAGAGAGAGAAAAGGTTAGACATAAAATCAAGGCTTCCTAATAATAATTATTATGGAGCTAGAGTAATGCTCTAGATACCAATCAATCTGTACCTAAATGAAATCTGCATGCTTTAAACACAGTGAATACTTTGTGGTTTGCAGATGCTGCATCTAGCAGATATGTGATCAAGGAAATCATCTCCACACAGGTCTATGTGAAGTAGCCGCCTGCAGCCAGCTCCACAGATTCTCCAGTGAGGGTGACTGTGGTGAGAATACCAGTCCATCGGTTTGGGAGAAGGAGCTCCCTGCGTTTTCTTTCCAAGAAAGAGGTCATCTTCATGCACAGTCTGTTGGGTCTGTTTAATTCCTCCGGATTGTTTCCCCTGGCTTGGAATCCTGAGTGAAAGTCTAAATGCTGTAATGCCACACCTGAGAGGGTTTATATCTCTCAATGGGGGAGAACCAATGTCAAAACTATAAACCACCTGATACCTGAAAGAGGACGATAGCTTCCAAACACAGTGCTCTGATTATATTTCTTTGTGTGAGTGAAGTACCAAAGCAAGCCAGAAGTCTCTGATGGGCTTGGGTTTTTTCCATTCACACAAATACATCCACACATACTACATCATGTCTCACCTGATTCCTCGGTCTGTCTCTCACTCCTTTCTTGCCATCACCGTCATTCGGTAGCAGCCCATTGCATTTGTTTTTTGGAAACTAGAGCCTGAAAAAGTAAATAGAAATTGTAAAAGGTAAATAGAAATTGTAAAAGGTAGATAGAGATGCACACACATATTTTTCACTTTTTTTTTTCTTCCTACAAGTACTGAAGACTAACCCAGGGCCTTCTCACTAAACTATATCCTGGCCTTTTTTGTACTTTTTTGAGACAAGCTCTCACTAAATTGTTCAGACTGGGTTTGAATTTGGGATTATCCTGCCTCACCCTCCTGGAGTGTTGGGGTTGCACCACCATTCTCTGTTATACTTCCTTATCAGCAAGTCCTGGTGTCTCCAAGGCTCAGTTATAACAGAATTGTTACGTGACCAGTTGTTTGTGAGTTACCTATAGTCTGCTAATGCAGAAACCTCAAAATAAAGACAAATTATCAGAACACAACTGGAGAGACAATCTCACCTTTCCATTTATAGATAAGCACAGTAAAACTCAGAAGTGTCAAATAAGTTATCCAAAGTCAAGGTGGAAAAGTGGACTTTGAACTGTGTATTTCTGATTCCAAAGTTCATACTCTTCTAACTACGCGCCACTATGCTGCTTCATTATTTTTTCATGTATTGCTCATATGAATCAGTATTTGCTCTGACCTTTTGAAAAATCCTATCCAGGAGCAGGTAAATAATTGAAAATAGAAAATGAGTACGAAATAGGCAAACAAAGCCCAAAATTCCCAGTCATGCAACTAATCAATCCACCATAACAGAATCTGGCATTCACCTAACCTCCAAGAAGCAATAAATAGGAGAATGGTTACCTCTCCAAGCTACTATCCACTTACTATTTAATATTTGTGCCCTAAACCCACTTCTGAACTGAAATTCCTACTGAAACAAAAACATAAATACCTGTTGTTTAGACAATAATACATTTGCAGATTTTTTTTAAAAATCTCCAAGTTACACACCCAGACATAATAAGAGAGCCATTTACTCTTTCTAGTATTTTCCATGTGTTATCTTACTATTGATTATAATAATCTTATGTACTACAATCTTTTTAGGTCCTTCTAATAATATCATTATTGTCTGGTTCTTGTGTACTCACAAGGAGCCAAGTAATGGGTCATTCTCCAGGCCAGGACACAATTAATTGATTCTGAAGGCACACGAGTTGAAGTAAAAAAATGAAGGCATATACTTACATTCTTAACAACCATAGTGCTCATTTGAGAAAAAAAACTGAATGACACCATGACTATGAAATTAAGAAATAAAACTAATTTAACCAAGGAATGCATCAACACTTTTCTATTCCATATAGAATTAGGCCCATCCTGGGGAATACCTATGGGGGAACACCTATGGGGGAACACTGAAACATTTCAGGAAGCTGAAAGAAAACACTGGGAATTGGGAAGAATCAATCTGGCTGGAAAGGCTAAAGTGGGGGACTCTCCACTTAACAAATCTAACAATTCTTTCCTATTATTGGAAAGAATTATTTTTCTATACAGGGATGGGGGAGTGTTGTGTCTCTTGTCTAATGATAAAGATTAAATAGGTATGGATCAGATCGATATTGTGTTCAGCCAGTAAGTGACTGAAGAGACAAAGCTGCAATGACAACAATACATTTCTCACGTTCATAAAGCCTGGGAGATGACAAAGCTCGGCACATACAAAACTGTACATCTGTAGTGAGTGCTCTCCGCTCTGTTGTCCAAAACGGCTACTTTAGTTCCAAAAATCATGTTTGCACTCTATCTAGCAGTAAAAAATAAGGCCTGTTCTTTCCTTTTAAGAATAGATGTTAGAAATTTCACATGATACTTCTGCTAACATTCCATTGGCCGGTCACACACCAATACCTTGTCAAACCCCACAGAGTGTTGTCTCAGGAATAAAGAAGATGCTATCTAAGACCTTACCTATCAAGGTCTACTGAAAGATGGATTCCCTTATGGAAGGACATAGTGTCTCTGTTTTTGAATATTCCTGAGAAAAGGTAAAATTAAAATCTCTTTTACCTAGTGTAATGTCAGAGGCTGAAGGCATGAGTTTGGCAATCTTGGAAGTCCTAGTCAACATCTAAGACAGTGGATATAGAAGGCTGGGACAGAAGAGTGAGCAAAACAGGGTGTCTCAGATTTATATAATATTAGGAATATTTATCTAGCACATGGTATCTACCAAGTATTATGCTAAGCACTTTACATGTATTATCTTACTGTTTATAATAATCCTATGGAGCAGAGTTGACCTAGTCTGATTTTATTGACAAGTAAACTCATTCATTAAAGTTAAGCAGGTTCATAAAAGTTAAATACATTGCTGCATATCATAGAGATAACAGGCTGAAGAACTGGACTGGTCTGATTCTAGAGCACAGGATTATAACCACGAACTGCCTGGTGCTGTCACTTTCCTGTGCCTGAAATGCTCACTGTGCCTCTCCCTCCCCACTGCTTCCCTGGCAGGCTCCCAGTCATCTTTGAAAAAAAGTCCAATTATCAGCTTCTCTAAGAAATCCCCTTAACTCTCCTGGATCCTAAATCACTCTCCTTCTGTCCACCACTATATCTTTCATCCATACATCCAGCTCTGTCTTCTCCCTGCTATATACTAAGAGAGCAGCACAAATAGGTGTGGGAAAGAATTACTTGAGAAGTAGTTGACTATTTAGAGAGAAAAAAAATCAATTTAGATGTCAAATTAGATCATAAACCAAAATAAATACAGGTGGGTTAAAGTGCTAAAGGTTTTTTAGGAAAAAAATCAAAGCATGAAAGTGATTAAATAAGAGCAAATATTTATCTACAACTGAGAGGAGGAAGACCTTCTAAGTTTCAAAGGAACGAAATCAATGGGTATTAGCATGTGAGCTTGTTTAAAATATCTGTAGGTTAAAATATAACCAAATTACAAGAAATTTTTAAAGACTAGGAAAACATTTGCCTCAAATATGATAGAAAAAGCTTTTCTCTCATATTTAAAATTACCGAAATAAATGGATAAAATAACATTAGGATCTACTAGGGCTTCACACACCAATATAAACAACTCTTACCAACAATCAAATATTGAGCAAAACACTAGTCACAAAAATTCAGAGTATTATCCTATTTGCATAAATACCCCAAACAAGCCCAACTATTTATGAATGCCTCTATAATCAATAAAATATTCAGGAAACTAAGAAAATCATTATCAAAAACCTGAATTGTTTGGTGGAGTGAGACAGGAGGAGACAGTAATGGAAGTGACTCTCAAGAAAGGTCACAAAGACCTCAGAACAGGCAACAGGAAGTGGATGAAGAGAAAGCAATATTTATATGACATTATTGAATTTAAATCCTCCAGCTGTGGTTACACAGAAGTTCACTGTACGCTTAATGTTCCAACCATATCTGTATTTTACTCATTCTTTTTCATGAATGGTAGTCACCCTTTATTCTCAGCTTTGTTCTTTGTTTGTTTGTTTTGGGTTTCAATTACTTACAGTTTCAATCAAGTGCAATCTGAAAATATTAGGTGGAAAATTCCAGAAATAAAAAATGTAGACGTTTTAAATTAAGTGTCACTCTGAGTGGCATGATGAAATCTCACACTGTCCTACTCCATCCCACCCAGGATGGACATCATTCCTTTGTTGAATGTGTCCATGCTGTACATGCTGCCTACTCATTCATCAGTTAGTAGCCACCTTGGTTACCAAGCCTACAAAGTCATGGTGTCTCAGAGCTTATGTTCAAGTGACCCTTAGTTATTATTTATTACTATACTTAATCATGACCCCAAAGTACAAGAATGGTGATGCTGGCAGTTCAAATATGCCGAAAGGAAACCATAAGGTACTTCTTTGACATAGCTAAAATTCTCAACAAAGACCAGACCATATGCTAAGGTTGCAAAGATCTATGGTCAGAATGAATCTTCTATTTGTGCAATTGTGAAAAAAGAAAATGAAATTCATGCTAGTTTTGGTGTCACACCTCAAACTAAAAACATTCTGTCACAGTGCTTGATAAGTACTTAGTTAAGATGGGAAAGCATTAAATTTGTTTATATACAGGTATATACAGAAAAAACATAATACATATAAAGTGTGGTACTATCTGTGGTTTCAGGCATCCATGGTAGGGTCTTATAATATAATTCCCACAGAAAAGGTGAGACCATTGTATATAGTTTAAGACATCAGTGTAAAAGCATTCAAATCTAGAGGAAAAACTAACTGAAAATATACCAAAGTGTTACTGGTGGTATTCTATAGCAGGTGGATGCTATGGTTGGTATTCTAGATTTAAAGGAATTTATTGCATCAAAGATTTGAGATGTTACCTAAAATGCTCATTGTATTGAAGGCTTGGTTGCCAGCTGATGGGCTTTTGAGAAATGGTTGAATCATGGGGCACTAACTCCACTGATGGACAGATCCTTTGAATGCGATGTTATGGAGATGTAACCTGGAAGGATATATCTTGTCCCTGACCCATCCCTCAGATACTCTCTGCTTCCTGGTTGCCAGGAGGTAAGCCATTGCCTTTCTTTATGCCCTTCTACCATAATGTTCCTGCCTCACCACGGGGCTAAAAGCAGCAGAGCCAGTGGAGCAGAATGAAACTTCTGAAACCATATGCCAAAATAAACCTTTCCTTCCTTGAGCTGGGTTGGCAGGTATTTTGTCACAGCAGTAAAAAGCTAACACAGTGGGAGCAAAGGTAAACTTCTTCATATTTCTCCTATTAAATTTCCCTGAATATTCTAAATCCTTTATAATGAGAATACATTATATACCATATGTAATATCTTTTTCTTTCTCTCTATCTCTTCTTCTTCCCTGTCTTACTTTTCTCATTGCTGAGACAAAATACCTGACACCCAAGTTAAAGGGGGAAAGGTTTATTTAGGTCACAGTTTATAGAGGTTTCAGTTCATAATTGGCTGGGTCCAAAGCAGGGTGGCACATGGCAGAGGGGCAACAATTCACAGCAGCAGAAGACAGCAAAAGCAACGAGAGACCAACAGACAGACAGACAGACAGACAAGCCTCTTTCTGTCCCTTATGTTGCAAGTAGGCTACCAGCCCTAAGTCGAGGGTATCACTCATACACTTAATCCCAAGATTGGACCTTGAACCAATCACAAACTCTAGATTCAACCTCCTCTGACAAGCTCACCCCCCATGAGGCTTTGGGGAGACAGCTACACACAAACCATAACATTCCCCTACCTCCCTTGTTCTTCCTTCCTTCCTTTTTTTTTTTTTAATCTGCCAACATTCTTTAAAGTACTACTCCTGGCCCAACACAAAACCTATTTCCCAGCCAGAATTCTGATTTTTGCAATACTTGACATTTTATCATTTATGTTATCCATACCTTAATTTATCCTTCTTTCCAGCTATTATCGATAACTTTATTTCCCATCTCATGGTTCACTTTTAACTTTCTTAACTTGGTGTTGTGCTGGGCTAGATAGCAATTTCTCAACTCTGTTGTGTTCTTTTAGCAACCTTTCTAAAATGTACCTAGGGACAGCCCCATGTGAACTGTATAGCTGTCCCGAGAATCAGTGGTGCAAAGCTGTTCAAAGTTTTGATTCTATGGTGAGTGCTCATGATGTGCTCTTTATTTCCATTAAAGGGACTTCTATACAGTGCTACACCTAGTCTAGATACACTTTAACATGGTGTTATGGCTTAAGTACCGAGTTTAGGTTCACATAGACTGGAGGTTGAGTCCTGGTATTACCAAGTAGTTGTTAGACGACCTTAGCAAGTTATTCTTTTTATCTTCTTCCTCATCTAACAATGGGTAATGACAACACCTACTTAAAAGCTTGTGAAGATTAAATGAAATGATCCATGTAAAATGCTTCGTGCATGGCAGATAGAAAGTTCTTACTCAGTTTCATCCACCAACACTTCTCATTTCTAATTTAATATTCTAATGGAAGGCAAAACACCCAGAACATTTTACATTTAATTTTATTACAGTTTTTTCCTTATTTGTCCCCTGCTGAATCAATAACTTTGTCCAAGGGTGCTCTTCAAGAAATGCTACACTCAGGCCAGGGATATAGCTCAGCGGCATAAGCACCTGCCTAGCAAGCGCAAGGTCATGAGTTAGATTCCTGGTAACCAAAAAAAGAGAAATGCTACTCTCAAATATTTTCTGTGCAATAAGTTCCTTTAAGAGAGTGTAAGAGGCTCCGGAAACCTAAGGGAAGTAGTAGGAATACTGTACATATGCAGTGATGTTGCTAGAGAGTTGGAAAGAGGCAGCCAGTGCTGAAAGTTAATGCCATCATGAGAAACTGAAGCCCAAGTAACTAAGAACTCCTGGATTATAGGAGGCAAAATGCAGAGCCTGGAAATGTTTAAAGCTACTTGTGAGATAATCATGCCAAACCTAGGAAGAAGAATCATGGAGAATAAAAATAGTGCCTAAGGTTTGATAACATGAAGTTCTTAGATGGATGACTTTGCTTTAGCTCATTGGCTCACTCAATAAAAGCCATGAATGAATTCTGTTGTTTTACATTAGAGAATATAATAATTGATCACCTGATTCACTTTGTTTGTCATCTTACGAATATGCAGTGTATCCCTCATGATGATCATGAAGCAGTTGCCTCAGTTACATGGTAAAAAACAAAATATGCACACTCATCTTCCATTTCTCAGCTGGAGATGTCTTGTCTTTGCACCCTGGAAAGACCCTTCCTTCTGCAGAAAACCTGGACCAGCTGCTGGAATGAAACCTGTTTCTCTGTGGGAGAAAATGCTTTTTACAAATTAAATGACATTCAGATCCTAGGATATGTTATTCAAAACACCTTGGAGCTCAGTTGAAACTCTAAAAAATACAAAACAAGACGCTATGGTTTGTAATTAAAATCAATGATTGCCTCACATATGCAACACAAAATGCAATAATATGTTCGGTAGGGCTGAGCAGTAACAGTAACAGGCTAACAATGTTATTGGTAAATTCATATTCAAGGACACAGGCTTACCAGTTCCACATTGTATTTTACCTGATTATCTGCAAGTAAATAGATACAAGTTTCTGACTCAGAAAAGGGTCAAAATAGACATAGGCTTAGAAAAAGGTAAGGATTTCTCAACATAATTGTATCTAATTTGAACATACTGCACAGAAAAGTCACCAAAACTCTGGCTGACATATTCCACGCTTAACTATGTGTTTAACATTTATAGGTCATTTAGTCCTCATTTGCATTATAATTTTGCTGTGTGCCATAAATGCAAAATGAGTTTTAGTGCTTTTTGAAATACGACTTCAGTTTATTACATTTCCATAAAGCTGTCCAATATTTACTAGGGTTTTTATAACTTCGTTAAGTGATTTTCTTCAACTGCCAACGAGATGCCATTACCATAGTAACAGTGTAATTTTCTGTATCCCATTTTCAGGTTTCTTTGGTTTCACTAAAGTGATACATTTTCCATTAAATTTTGCAGTACATAAAATTGTTAAGGTGACAGTTGAGCATTGTTATGGCTATAGTAAGAACATTGACAGAAATTTTACCCTTGGGCCATTTGAAATAATTATTGAGAAATGCTTCAAGAGATAGTGAATGGTATGGAAAATTCAAATTTGCCTCCTTGAGCAAATGACAGAGGGAGAATGTTTTGAAAGTTGAGCTTGTCTTCTAGACATCTCTTGAAGCTGCAGAGGTCCAAAAAGCTAAGTGATGCCTCCTTTTCAGTGTTAGAGGATACCCTACCACTGGGCAATCTAGATCCTCATCTTGCTCTTGGATGCTTAGTTTTCCTAATTTAAAGAAAGATAACCATAAATGCAAACCACTGTTGGGTCAATATACTTCCAAGTTTCAAATACAAGCAAAAATATCAGCACAGTCTGATCTCTGTATTCATTTTCATTTCCTTTGCAAGACTAATCACAAACTACAGTTATCGAGACTTTTAAAACTATTTGTAGGCTTGTTTTTTTTTATCCATTCTATAGCATGTGATCAAAATACAAGGTAAATTATGCTGCCTATCTAACAGAAAGGCAGGTTCATAAAAAACATGATGGTGTGTCCTTGTCATCATCATAACTGAATCTGGCACCATGTGACTTCTGGCTCTTCCCCAAGTGAAAATAACCATGAAAGGTAAACATTTTAGTTCAATGCTACACATCAGGGCAGCTACCACAGCACAACTAAAGACACTAAAGAGATTTCCAGAAGTGGCAAGAACAATGGAATGAGTGTGTTTAAAGCAAGGGGAAGTGTTTTGAAGGAGAAAATGCCCATATGTCTTGTACTGTAATGAATTTTTTAAAGTTTAATATTCACCCTAGTTTTCAGTCATACCTCGTAGCTCTTCACACTCAAACCAGCAAAGAGTAGTGAGTTTTATGGGACCAGGTACACTTTCCTGACTTTTTTCTTGCGTGCTGAGCATCGAACACACTATCTGGCACATAAGAGGTAGATAATGTAACTCTACTTTCATGTGCAGTGTGCAGAACCTCAGTTATTGCCAGCCCCCCAAAATAAAATGAAAAAAAATTATTTTCTTTCAGGAAGAATAAACTTAAGAGAGTTATTTTCTTTTTTTGCTTGTGTTTGTTTGTTTGTTTCTTGAAGCAGGGTCTCACTATGTAGTCCAGGCTGCCCTCAAATTGGCAGCAGTCTCAGCCTCCCAAGTGCTAAGATTACAGGCATGTGCCACCATGCCCAGCAAGTTAGTTACTTTTAATACTTTAATATTCAAAACCTTTTTCTTTAAGTAGCTTCAACTCCCAATGTTCCTCACATACCAACCACTCCCTGACAAGGATCCTCGTCCCAGTCTCATCAGCCCCTCCCTGATGGCCTAGCCCAGACAGACTGGTTTACACAATAGATGTCTCTGTCTTCACCAACTAACACTGCAAAACTGCTGCTCCTGACTCAGCTTTTGCCTTAGACCCACCTCCACATCATGGCAGCTTGATCCACTAGGCAGCATCTCCACATTGAAAGCTTTAACTACTGCAGGAAGGATGTCCCTATCTGTCCCACTTTTTCCATGTGTGACACTGATTTCCTGCATGGAAAGATGTAATCCATGGAGGGTTGTAAGGTCTTAAAAGTGAGAACAAAAAAATCTGGTCTCCAATTTTCAGAATTGTTTTTCTCATCTAAGAAAGATAACTATAATGAAACTACTGTTGAGTCAATATACTTTTGAGTTTCAAATACAAGGAAAAGTATTTAGGTGCCAAGAAGTCATTACCATTATTAGGTATCTTCATGTGGGAAAACCCATATTTTTCAAACCAGCAGATCATACTGATGGATCTAACCAAGGTGTTAGTGAAAAGACTCAAAACACAGTGCTAATGAGGCCAGGCTTAGGAACCATGTCCAGTATACTGGTCCAGTTGGCTAGTTTTGCTCCATAACCTTGGCTCTACCACACACTTAGCAACTCCTCTTATTCCAGTGCTCACAAGAGGAACCTAGTGGGAAAACATGGGTAGACAGCACAACCAGAAGGGCAAAGGCATCTCAGCTCTCACATTGCATTCACAAAGAACCAGAGGACAATTTTTGCATATGAAGAACAGTATGTTATCTGAGACATTAGTAGTAATATCAGTAAGATAAAAATGTTAATAAATGATCTAAACTCTATTCTGAGTGAACCACATGAAGATGAAGGAATACAAGGGTTATGGGAGTTTTAGTACTTCAGTGTGTTACTCTATTTCCAAAAAAAAGTCCCATAGGTGTGGTTTGTAAAACTCAAATCTCATGTACAGGACATTGTCATTAATTTTATAGTGAACATAGTCAGTGGGGTCTAATGAAAAGACAGAAGACTTTCAAATATAATTTCAAACATAGGAAGGAATTGAAAAATCAACTAGAGAAGCTAATTACTTTCCTTTAATATCCTATTCTCAAAAGAAAAGAATACTTCTATTTCTTTATAACTGTCACTACCCCTGTTAGTTCTGCAAGAGGAAAACTGTATGACACTCTTCTACTTTTTACTTCTTGAATTGATTGGTAGCAATATAATGTTTTCTTTTGTCATATTAGTTTAAAAAAAAGTGCTCTATAAGTTAGTATTTAATGAAAATACAATGTAATAAAAACAGTTAATAATTTTGTTATCCTGACATTCCCTGTCCCACACTCAATACTAATTAAATATACTATGAAAACTGGATTCATAATAGAAAAGTAATCAAAATGCAATCATCTATGGCCAATTCTGCAGGCTTCATTACTGACATGTATTACCACCTTATTGGCATTTCAGCATAAATATTCAACCAGATTCTCAGAGGGGTAGACAACTTTACTCCTTGTAATTAGTTCTGTTTTCCCTGTAACATAAATTTATGTGAGGGAGATCTATTGTATTCATTCGTTTATTCAACAAATGTTTATTGCTTTACTGCTTTGTACCAAGTATTGTGCTACATGTAAGATATAGATAATGGGGATGACCCAGTTCACAACCCAGGAGTGGAGACACATAATCACTGCAATAGAATGAGGTAAGTACTAATATAGTTGTCTTGCACAAGAAAATATTCTTAGCCAGGTGCAGTGGTTCATGCTTATAATACCAGGACTCAGGGAGACTGAAGTAGGAGTATTGCAAATTTGCATCCCATCCGGGAAACTTAACAAGACCATCTCTCAAAAAATAGAGAGCTGAGATGTAGCTCAGTGGTAGAGCACCCCTGACTTCAATCTCCAGCATAAGAAAGAAAGGGGGAGGAAAGACAGACAAACAGACAATATTCCAAACTGTATGACCATGCAGGAGGTGACACACAAAGCATACACATTCTCCCTCAACTCTTCCCTAGCACCATACAGAAGACTAGTTTCCAATGATGGCCGGCAGAATGACGGTGAGTTTTGCCATTTCATAGTAAAAGGAGATAAATACTTCAAAACTAAGTTTCCATAGAGTTAATTTTATTCCGTTTAGACTTTTTTACCCTAAGACTGTGTCCTAAATCTTTTATGTCTTTCTGAAATTGTGGATAATACATGATAGAGCTGCTTTCCCCCCACTTCTCCCTAATTGCTCTAATAAATAGTCAGCATCACTAAGTGGGTTCTTCAAAATACTTCTGAAATTTCCATTGTCAGTTAAATCCAAAACTCATGGAATCCTTTGTGTGCATCAAGACCAACTGGCCCATGAATAGAGAAAGTGAGCATGTTGGTTGACTTATCGGCTGATGGTTAACAATAGCAGCTTTCCTATTCAACGTGATCAAGTGTAGTACTAAGTCAATTAAATAAAATTCAAAATGGAACATTCTAACACGATAAATATTTTTAATCTGTGATATTTTAACTTAAAATCTGCATTAACCACTGTAAAGGGTCTTTTCTTCAGTTATGGATTTTCTGGTTAGAGTTTTAAGTACTCCTTCTGGCATGAACTGTACCCAAAACAAATGGTCCAGAAGGTACCATTTTAGCTTGTTTTAAAGTAGTACAATTTAAAGACACTTGTGAAATAAAATGACTGTACAGGCAATGTAAAATTTTATTGTTTTACCCCAAGTTTTAATGGTTTGTCTCAAGCTTCATTGGATAGGCAGTTTCACATTACTTACTTTTATTGTCATCTGAACATTTCATTTTGTTTTCGTGGACCAATTCTTTCATATGCCCTTCAAGTTCATCACTTTTATAATACTCACATCACTACAATTACAGCCAAGTACACAAAGCGGAGAATGAACAAAATCGGCCCTTGGTTTGCCAGCTACCTAAAAGGTGATAGCAAAAGTACTCAGACTCAATAAGGCAGGGCTTCTCAACTCTCAGTAGAGCTGCACCTTGGGGTACCACAGTCCACACTTTGAATGTCAAGCACTAAAACAGTGATGCTCTATCCTGGCTGCACATTAGTCACCTGAGTCTCACCCTGGGAGATTCTAACCTCAGTGATCAATGTGAAGCTTTGGCATCATGATTGTAAAAGCTTTCCAGATGATTGCAATGTACTAGAACTATCCAAAAAGTCCAAAAATTTCATGTGATGTAAGAATCAGGTCATCTGTCTTATACAGAGAACGGAGAATTCCAGTTATTCTACCAAGTAAATTCACTTTAATTGAAGTGAATTAAGATAAATACTACTACTATAATCAATGGGTGCCACTTTCCTAGCTGATATTCTTCAGGTTCAACATGTTTTAAAGTGTTGTTTTTTGTTTGCTTATTTTGAGACATGGTCTCACTATGTCACTAAGTTGCCCAGGTTTGACTTGAACTTGTCATCCTCTTGTCTCAGCCTCGCAGAGTACTGAGACTACAGAGTACTGGGAATCGAGAGTACTGGGATTACAGGTGTGCTCCGCTATACCCAGTTTTGTTTCATTTTAAAAATACTTCTAAGGCTTCTGATTTTCATTGTACAAAAATCCATTAAATTCATGAAACAATATGTAGATAATTAGAAATCATCATCTGGGGCTGGGGATCTAGCTCAGTGGCCTAAGCACCTGCCTGGGAAGCATGAGGTCATGAGTTCAATCCCTGTTGCCAGGGAAAAAAAACAAAAAACAAAACAAAACAAAAGACCCATAGTAGAAATCATCATCTGTGAGACAACAGTTCAATTAATTTTTGTAAGCATGTATCCATGATCTAAGACTGTTCCATGTGAGATTTATTCAGTAATGATTTTGGTCCCTTGAAACGCATTTAAAAATGATCAACTGTCATTTTGCAAATACAGTTTAATTGGAACAGAATCACACTTCTTCACGTACCTATTATCCAATGTCTGTGGCTTTGGGGATCTCATAGCAGAACTGAGTTGTTGTGACAGAGTATATCGTCCACAGAGACTAAAATATTTACTATCTGGACCATGATAGGAAAAGTTAGCTAACCCTGGACATAAAGGAACCACCATCAAAACTCAGCCATCCCCATTCCCAGCAAATAGCAAACAGTCCTACCTGATAACTCTACACAGTAGCAATAAGGCCATTCTAAAAATAAGTAAAACTCTATAGATTTCTTGTTAATGATATCTCTTTAGATCTAAAAAAAGTCACTGCCACCAGGAACATCTAAAGGTGACCAAAGTGTGGCTATGAACTTAGTAGGAAGTTGAAATGCAGCTCATAATCAAGGCAAGAATGCGAACAGAAAGTAGGTTCATGAGAGATTCAGCTCTAGGGAGTGATGTGAGTCCTGCAATGGATTCTGTCTGTAATTCCCTTTTGTGCTGAGTTTGTGCCAAGCCATAGATCTTTTTAATGCAGAGGCAGTTACTTCAGCCTAAGATCCAATCTTTCAGTAGGAGGGTTTCTAAGGCATTGCTTCTTTCACATTATTCAAACTGGTCCTACTAATTGATTGTCTTTTGTTTAGAGTCCAAAACAGAAGATTATCCTTTTCATCAATTTTCTCAGCAGTCTGTAAATGTATTATTTATTGTGTATAAAGTTCTACTTAAATAACATTCAATCATCTTTCCAACAAATTTCAGTGAGCAATGTTCCTGGAGATGCTTAACAACCCGTAATGCCTATTCATGATGTAGAATGCTTCTAATGACAAATGGCTAATGTAAGAACTCTTTAGGCTTATAATTTCTTTAGATGAATTTTCTTGATGGTGTTAAAAAATTGAACACTCCTGTTTGCAAATGACTACTTCATGCATTTCCACAAGCTATTCTTAAAGCTGCCTTTGTTCAGGCTGTATGGAAGGAGATGATAAATCAATTGTATTGTGGATTACTTGAGGGGAGTATAAAAATTTCATTAAAGCATATGTATCTGCATAGTTAGGTATGTAAGTGTTATAGTTTGTGTCTGTGTGTCCACCCAAAGCCTCATGCAGTCATGGAGGTGGCTGAATCTAGTGCTTGTGATTGATTCATTGTCTAGCACTGGGATTGTTGGTTTGAGAGCTGTACCTGCCCAGGGTCAGGGAGCCAGCATACAATATAGGGGAGGAAAGGAGGCATGCTTTCACCTTTTTGCCCTTTTTGCCCTTTTCGCTCTTGTTGCTTGTGGCCACCATGAACAGCTGCCCCTTAGCCATGCCACCCTACCCTGGAGCCAGTTGAATATGGACTGAAACCTCCAAAAACCATAAGCTAAATAAACCTTTCCTTCCTTCATTTTGGGCATCAAGTATTTTGTCTCAGTAACAAGAGAAAAGTAACCAAGACAGAATTTGGTACCAGAGGAGTGGGGTTGTTGCTGTGACTATACCCAAACATGCAGTTCAAGAGCATTTGGGAATGGCTTGTGGGAAGAGTTTGGAAAGGTTTGGAGATGCCACCTGAAAAAGTACAGCTGGAACAGCTTAGGTTGTTCTGTATGGGAGACTCTAATCAGAGCTCAGAAGACCAGAAGGCTGATAGAAAGCCTGCTGGTAAAGACCAGGCTTGGGAGGTTTCTGCTGAGAAGAAGGACTGTATTGGTTGTTGGACTCCATATGAAGTATGTCATGGCTTGACAAACAGTTTTTCTGTATTTTGCTCATTTCCAGAAACTTCCTGAGACTGAGATTAAGGGTGGTGGACTAATTAATCTGGCAGAAGGAATTTCAAGGCACATGAATGTTGAGGCAGTGTCATGGCTATTGTTGGGGGCTTTTAGCCAAATTTATGTTGTGAATCAAGAGTAAAGAGCCCAGCAAGATGATTTAAAACATTGTGAGTCTGGCCAGAAGGCTGTGAACTGCAAAGATAAAGCTGAGACCTCGATTGCTGAGAAGAAACAGAGAAATAAAAAAGAAAGCCTGGGGGCATCATAGGAAGCAGCAGGTCAAACACACTTTGCAGCCTCAAAACTTCAAAGTGAAAGACTTTGCTTGGAGGAGAAAGCTGCAGAGCCCCAAGATCCAGAATGGCAGTGGTGGCCACACAAGGTTCCAAAATGGCAGTGGCTGCATCAGGTTCCAGAATGGCAGCAACAGAGAGAATTTGTTCCTCACAGTCAGGTTCAGAGTGCCCAGGGGTCCAGGAATTTGACCCCTACCACCAAGAGAGAGCAAAGCCTGACTACTGCTACAGCTGGCAGCAGACCTTGGCAGCATCCATGTGGTGCTGGTTTTAGGCACATGGAAAATGCACAAGTTCTGAGGTTAAGACAGCTTCCACCCTGATTTTAGAAGGCCTGGAAGGCCACACAGTGTGTCCCTGAGAGCACAGTGTGTGAAGCTATGAGCAGGAAGCCAAAGGTGCAATGGAGAACCCAGAAGTTTGGAAAAGCCAGAAGTGTTGATCATCTAAGAAAAGCTGCAAGAACTGAGTAGAGTGGGCCTAAGAGAGAAGCCATGGGAGCTATAACCACCAGAAGTACCATGGGGGTGGGGTCACCCAAGCCCTCAATTTGCCAGAGATTGCTTCAGATGCTGGACATGCAACTACAGGACTTAATGTTTTCCCTGCTGGAATTTGGACTTCCTTTGGTCCCATTCCTTTGTGTCCCCCTGTTTGTACCTTTTAAAATAATAATGTTTATCTTGTACCATTGTATATTGGAAGTGTTTGACTATTTTTTCATATATACAGGGGGTTATAGTTAAGAGTTTGCCTTAGATCTCATAGGAGACTTGGGGCTTGGACTTTTCAGCAATGCTGAAACTGTTAGAACTTTGGTAACTCTTGAAGATGGACTAAACTGTCTTTTGCATAAAAGATGTACATGAGTCTTTGAGGGGCCAGGGGTGGAATGTTATCATTTGTGTCTGGGTGTCCCCCAAAGCCTCATGCAATCATGGAGGTGGCTGAATCTAGCGTTTGTGATTGGCCCATTGTCTAGAGCTGGTATTGGCAGTGTGAGTGCTACACCTGCTCAGGGCGGGTAGCCAGCATACAATACAGGGGAGGAAAGGAGGCAGGCTTTTCCCCTTTTTGCCCTTTTTGCTCTTGTTTGTGACTGCCATGAACAGCTGCCCCTTATCCCTACCACCATACTATGGAGCCAACTGAGTATGGACTGAAACCTCCAAAAACTGTAAGCAAAATGAATCTTTTCTTCCTTCATTTTGGGCATCAGGTATTTTGTCTCAGCAATGAGAGAAAAGTAACCAAGACAATGAGTGTACATAGTATGTATTTATGTATATTACACACACACACACGCGCACACACACACACAAACACACACATATATATATATATATATAGAGAGAGAGAGAGAGAGAGAGAAGTGCATTTCATTTGAAGCAGTGGCTACATCAAAAACTATCATTAGTTATTTTTGTTCAAAGTTTCCCCAAATGAACAGCCTCTATAGATGAAAGGGTTTGCTATTTAAAACCTCACTGTTGATGAAATTGGAGGACATTATGTTAAAATAAGCCAGACACAGAAAGACAAACATTACATGTTCTTACTAACATGTGAATGCTAAAAAAGTTGATTTCCTATAAGTAGAGAGTAGAATAGTGATCAGCAGAGGTGAGAAAGGACAAGGGGAAGGGAAATAGAGGAAGGCTGAATGATAAATGCTAAAATAAAGTTAAATCAGAATAAGTTCCAATATTCTATACCCCTGTAGGATGAATTTAGTTAAAACAATTTATCATATTTTTATAAAAACCTAAAAGAGAAGATTCATAAGATTCCCAACACAATGAAATGACAAATTTTGAAGGAGATGGAAATGCTAGCTACCCCAATTTGATTATTACTTTCTACATGTATCAAATTACCATACCATATCCCATAAAATGATATAATTCTCACATGTAGATTTTTAAAACAAAACTGATTATCTGCTTAACTAAAAACCCTCACATAAATTACATAATTCTATAAAAACAGTCAAATATCCTTTGACTAGTATGATTTTTGTCCATTTTATGGTTATAATGAAAGACAAATAAGGCATATATTGAGCACTTACCATAAGAAGTACTTTCACCAGGCATGCGAAGATGAATAGGATGGGGCCCTAAGTAAATCTGGTCATTCATAGGTGCTGGGTTCTCTTAGTAACCTCTACTAAACCTTTACACTACAGGTAAATGAGAACTCCTAGTGCCTTATGGTACAACCTCACCATGATTGCTGTATTATCATTAAAGCAAGTGTCAGAGTAAATCCTGCCAAGCATGCACTTACTAGCATGGATGAAATCACTTAACTTACACAATGCCATTCTCTTTGTCCTTGTAGGCTCAGGAAGTCCTAGCTTTCTGCCCTTTCTGCACTCAGGTCTCTGTTCCAGCAGCTCTCCATCTAGCCTAGATTCCCTCAGTTAAGTGAAGTAAACACAAGGCTAAACAGAAATCCCAGTTCTAAAACACAGTCCTGAGGGCCCAAGCTTGCCATGTGCTCACGCCGCATTCATTGAAGGGAAGAGGTGTTGTAGCATCTTTCTAGACAATTTACTCATGTCAAACACCACTCATTTTACCCACAAAAAAATACAGTACTTCTACTATCCCCTGAAATCAACTTAACAATTTGTAAGTGATTATTTTGTACTAGTACTCCTCAAGTATTAACTATAGGATCTTTGAAATGACAACTCAATACACATTGAGGTTATTCCTGATTAGGATGCTTCATCTAGCTGTCCCTAGAATGTAGATTTCATTACTGAATGATGCAAACACACATCATGTGATCTATGAGGATGTATTTTAAATAAATTAAACACAATAGAGAATAGCTAGCCTCTCAGTACCTTAATATTTACATGTACAAAAATTTAATTGCACACAGAGATAGGAAGGGTTTGCTCATTCTGGGATGTTAGAAAGGCTTCACAAAGAACATGACATTTGAATGGAGTCTTGAAATTCACCAGGGAAAAAAGAATTGGACACAAAAGAAAGTCAGGTTGAAATAACAGCTAATATAAAAACAAGTTGACAAAATTAGTCTGCATAGTCATGCATGTTCTATAAGAAATTCAAACAGGTGGAATGCGGAGGAAATGGAGGGAGTAAGGGGAGAGCTGGGTAAAGAAACATGAGCTTTCTAAGTGACAAATGGCTCATGCTGCTTTTGCTTACACCCACCACTCCATGCATTTCACAGCAGGAAGCAGTGGAGGAAGCACAGTTCTCCTAGTCAGAATTTGTCACTTTTTGACCACCCATGATCCTTTGAGGTTCATTCTCTAAAATGTGAATTCACAGACCTGGCTTATCAAAATACAGTTTCCTAGGGCCCATCCCACACTTCTAGCATCAGACTCTCTGGAGGTGGCTCCAGGAACCTGTGCTTTACAAGCACCCACTTTGTGAATCACTGCCTTGAGTACAACACTATATGCATGAATTCACCTTTGTAAAAAATACTGTAAGTGAATGTTAGTTCTTTTGGTCTTACTTCTTCCAGAAAGGAAAATAGAGAAAGAGGGAGGGTGATCTGGTGAGTATGAAATAGTTAAAACATAAAACCTTTACAATCCTTTAGCTGGGTTGTGCCATTTGTAGAGGGAAGGAGAGATTATCCAAAGGTAAGTGACTTCTCTTCCTTTGAAGCAGTATTGGTGTGATGTGAATCAAACCATTCATGCAGAGAACAAAAGCACTTTTGATTCCAGGAGCCAGTTAAGATGGTAACTTAAACAAACAAGGAGGAAAGGAGAGATGACAAAAGGTCAACTTAGTCATAGCTTCTTGAGCTTCAACTGAAGTAGTGCCTAAGGCTGAACAGCTGAACTGAGTTTGCAATTATTCACCCTTCCAGAGGTTCTCAGCCGGAAGTCATCAGATCTGTGAAGTCAATTCAGAGGGAGGTCTGGAAGCTGTTCTCAATATTTTAAAATGTCTAGTGAAGTGCTTCTCAAAGTGTGGTTCCAGATCCAGAGAGATCTGAGTCACCTGCATAGTGAGCCCAGTGCTTGTTGAAAACGAAGATTCCAAGATCACAACACAAGTGATTATTTTTCAGATTGTGTGATATGAGAACTGAACATCTGTCTTTCTTTTAAAACACTAGGTGATTTTGAGAGAACTCATTTGTAATAAGACTAACTAAAATATTCCTAACTAGCATTGCAAACTCCTCTGCTTTGGATGAAATTATCAAGTCAGTATGAATTGTCTTTCTTAACTCAGGCTAAGCAGAAGTTCTAATAATCAGATATATCTTTGATTAATAAAAGTGAAGAAATGTTTTGTGTAATAAAGTACATTTGTTTAGTAAAATAAAATCTATCAAAACTTGTCTACAGAGGAAATTTCTTGTAACAGAATTTTTGATAGTGAAAAATTTCAGATGACACATAACCTTTGGCTGTTCTCCTCTCCCATTCTCTGCCAAATAAATTTTGTTTAGGAACATCAGAGTAGAAAAATACTAGTAGAAGCAATTTCATTCCCTCCACTCAACATTTCTCCCCTTATTTTTACCTTCCACATAACCCACATTTTTCAAATGGAAATGGTTCCAATTGCTGTTGGTTCCATTTGGTATTTATTTGGAAATGGTTCCAGGTGGTATTGTCCAGGTATCTGGTGTCCTATGAGGGAATCTACACTTTTGAAACATTTTTCTGAAGAATAAAATACTAGTGGCCTGCCTCTCGCTGGTATTTCCAAAGCCAGATTTGTTAAGGATTTGCCAAGTGGTTCGTGGGTGTTTTTCTATTAATGTCAACTACCAGTAAAATGACTTTTAGAAATTCTGACTTGAAAAGTTATCGGGAAAAGATAAAGCATGCTAAAATTTAGTCCAGTATCATTTTAATAACCATATGGTCATGTGATTCTAAGAACATAAAATATAAAATGAGATATCATCAAATTCAGTGGTCCCTAAAATTCAATGGAAAATGCATATGTATATTTCAAGTCATGGAAGTTTAACCTCTAGTAGAAAGTTAAAGATCCTGAGTACAAAATCACCACTTCTGCTGCAGTTATGAATTTATTGACATGGCATTTATAATAAGGTCCATAAGTATTTCCAATAACAATCTCTTATAATTATTCAACCTCAAGTTAATAGCAAAATTATATGAAAAGATATTTCCCCAGATTATTAAGATTAAAACCAAATTCTGCTGCACACGCAACAACATTTACAGACAAAAGAAGGAATAACCACATTTGTGTGCTCTTCTCTGAAGGTAGAGATTGTCTCAAACATTGTAGCCAAACTACATGTCTTTAATATTACTAATTCTACACATACACGCATACTTCTATCATTTAGTATGCTAATAAGCTACTGTTGCAAAATATTTCTAGTATTCATTATTCTAATTAATCAAAATGTCTAGTGTTGAGCTGATATTAAGATAACTAAGGCCTGCAAAAGCTGCCTCTGGAATGTAGCTTGGCTGATCAAATGCAACTTTACAGAACTTGCAATCTGACATTTTGATCAAAATAAAATGCTTGTCAAAGATACATATTTAGGAGTGGCAAGTGCGAAGAGCTGTGGGGATAACATTTCAGGCAACACAGAACACGGCAGGTACAAAAATCCTGAAAGGGAGTAGAGCTTGGAAAATGGACAGATGAACATGGAAATTAAAAGGTAAGCAAGATTGCTTCAATTTTATTCTAAATGCAATGTGGGACTGTTGGAGAATATTGAGCAAAGAGGAACATAATCAAATTGAGCTTTTTAAGGAAATGACCCAGCTGTTACAAGGAGAATATTCTGTAAGAACTTGAGATTGGAAAGAAGAAAGCTGTCACAATCCTCCAGATGAGGATGATGGTGACTTACACAGTGTGGTGGTTTAGCAGTTGAGAAGAAGTAGGCAAATTCTGGATTTATTTTGAAGATAGAACCTATATATGTCAACATATCTTTTTTTTTTCCTGTGACTAATAAATGTCTTTTGGGTCTCTGCATTATGGTCAATGAAAAGGCAGGAGTGATAATTTGCAAATTTTAGGATGCTTATATATTTAAAATATCAGAAAAGGACAAAGATTATAACAGAAACTGGTAGTCTACAGCCCTTTGAGCTTATAAGAAACTGTACAATGTTAGAACACTCTCTTGGAGACTGGGAGGATTTCATTTATAATGTAAATATCTTCTGCTATGTCTGCAAATATTTAGAATAGATGGGCACTTATCAGAGGGTGACCTAGAGTTATGACTTCAAAGTTAGTCTCTTAAGGTCTTACGGAATTACAGCCCCAAACACTAAACATCTTCTTAATTAAAACTTTCATTCTAAGAGAATCTAGGACAGAAAAGCCAGAGTGGTCCCCTAGATGCTGAAATTATCCAAAGAGTAAAATAACAGCCTCAAGGTCAAGGACTATTTAACTGAGTTTCATAGAGATATTTTCATACTCTCAAAATATGAAAATTAAAATCATTAGATTAAATATAATTCTGGGCATAGTATTCAATTCAGGTCAGTTCAGTCAATTCTGGCCTCTTTTCTCTGGTTAACACCTATAATTTGTAATATGCATTTAAATGTTCCCTTTTTGGTATCTTCAACACTACAATTAATGGGAGAATAAATCATATAATAATTCGTTGGTTCTGACCACAGATATCACTACCTTTCATTTTCAGGGTCTTTCATCAGATTCTGACCTTTTGGAGTTTCATCTTTATTATCTTAAAGGTCAAGTTCCTCCATTTCTTGTAGATACCAGTAACCCTACCAAGTGAGTAGATAATTTTTAAATGCTTCCTTTTGTCTTTCCTTCACTCTCATCTCACAGCTCTATACCCATGGAGGAAATTCATACATCTTCGATCTTCAAAGAATCTTTCAAACACAGTTACTAACTAATCTTAAATATCACTAAGCATAGATGATATGCCAGGACTGTACACTGCCTTTTCTTACCTTTCAACAGCTTAGCATAATATTGGCAGTAAGAAATTAGTAGAGAGTAACGACAATGTTACATGACTTACTATTATGTGGATTCTACATTTTTAGGATACATCAAATTAGTCTATCCTGATGAATTTTACTCAGGATGGCTTTTAGTCACATCCCCTCAAAAACATATTTGTGCAAGGGAAGAGAGAAAAGTAAGTAAAAAGAGTTAAAAAGTGTCATGTACACGTACCAGCTCCCACATAGAATCTAATCGTTCTGCACTGCAAATATATACTACTAAAAATTTTGAAAACATACTTATGCAGAGAGATTTTTCTGTCAATATATACATATGTGTGTTGTGCTATTTTACACAAAAATAACAATTAATACATAATATTAACCATGCATTGAGTGCAGTTCTCAGGACTTTGTATATATATATTAACTACTTAATCCTAATGAATTCTATAAGGATAGTACCATTATTATCCCATTTTACAGGTGGGTAGTGGAGGACCAAGAGGTTAACTAATTTGCTAAGTATCATTAGTTATGAAGTGAAACCCAGTAGATATGGCTCTGTAAACTAAGCTCTTAGTCCCTACAGGTTTTCAACCTTGGCACTATTGATATTTTGACATTTTGGACCAGATGGGTTTTTGTTGCTGGGGATTGTATTGTGCAGTATAGGCTGATTAGCAGTATCCTTGGCCCCAACCTACTGCCTTCCAATAGAACCAAGACCATCCTACCACTTCACCCCTTTATGACAACTAAAAATGTCTCCAGACACTGCCAATGACCCCTGTGGGACCAAGCCAGTTCCTATTTCTACCTATTGAGATTCACTGTACTACACCATAGTATTATGGCATTTAAAAAAGCGAAGGATTCACTAGGCCTACAATTGTAGAAGAGAGTTTCCCCTCCCCCAAAAGGGTTAATTGGTTAACTGGAAGTGCCTTCAAAGTGTAACTAATATTCACCTTAACTTGGACATGCTTTCTCTGTCCTCTCTCTCCTTTCCTCTTCCTTAGTAGGAAAATTTCTCCTCTAACATTATGGCTTGTTTAGCCAGTAGTTTCGCTCTTTCTTTTACATTTGTATCTGAGGCATTAGAAGAAAAGTGCATCTTCTTAAGCAATATCTAAGGAGGATCTCAAAAACATGCCGCAGGGCACTCTAAGATCCTTTAGTTGCATTTGCTTTCAGAAAGGAAGCATTTTTTCTCCTTCTGCATTCTCCTCCCTCCCTCCCCTGTTTTGTACTAAGGCATGAACCCAGGGAGCATTAACTATATACCCCATCCTTTTCAATTTTGAGACCCGGTCTCATAATTCACTAAGTTTCCTTAACAGCCTTGAACTTGCAATCTTCCTGCCTCAAGCCTCCCCAGAAGGTGGGATTTACAGACATGCACACTACACTCATCTTTTCTTTTCACTTTCAGCAAGCTATTGCTGCCTTCTTTCCTAAAGAGTGGGTTAAAAATTTGTGTGGTTCACTGGATTCTAAAGACTTATGTGCTTGTACAATGCTACTCAAGTTCTGCCTGGATGCTGTGCACAGGAAAACATTTGATAGTTTTTCACTGCTTTTCAGTATTTTCTGGGACTGAAAATGTTGGTTTGAAAATAAGGAAGAAATTTTCTCTGCTTCTCAAATCTCTATAACCAAGAGGATGCTTACAGTGATCTTGAAAACTGCCAGAGTGAACATGCCTCGTGGCCAATGTCTAGTGAATAGGTGGGAAATCGCACCTGATCAATAAACAATGGTAGAATTGTTTTCATGAAGCATGTTTTCCATGGACTCAACCCAAGCAAAGCACACCATACATAAACCATCAACCAGTGTGATATCCTTCAGAAATCACACTGTGTTCAAATGGAATAAAAACATTCTGGTCTGGGTCTTCGGGCTTTTGAAATTTCTTATACTGTTGAGGTCATGATTTTGTTCAATATTGTTGCAATACATATTATTCAGTATTTTGCACAAGTTTGGAACTATGATGCTTGTTTACACACAAGCACATGCACACACAACTTCTCTGGCAGTTACTATAATGAAATTTTCAGTAAGGTAGAAATTAAGATTTCATCGTTCCTCCTGCAAAAAAGTGAGCTGTAACCTTGAGGGTGCTACCTAACCTCAGTGAAAACCAGATTCCTCAATAATAAACAGGTTGAATTACTAGGTAAACTCTAAGGTCTCTTGCAACTAGAGGGGTCTATGATTTTTTTGGCACTTATTTTTTCAGCTAAAATTTATTGAGCTCTTATTACATGTTGACAACTGTTCTAAACACTTTATGTGTATTATCACATGTAAATTTCAAAACAGATCACCACATTAAAGATGAGGAATAATTCTACAATTTAGCTCAGCGCACTCTTTCCCAAAAGTGGCAGGCAGTCTTCCATCTAGGTGGGTGGAGAATTATCTAGATAAATAGCATAAGAGCATGTGTTGCAGAAACCTCGCTGACCCCTCTCAGTACATATCCCAGGTCCTGGCACATGAAAGGAAGTCAATAAACACTGATAAAATATGTAAAGTAAATTGAGTATTTTTCTAATAAACTGTATCAGTGAGGACTGAAAGGTAGAGTGTGCAAGCTTAGAACTCACTCAAAAATCTATATTCTGAGTTTCAAGAAAACTAAGGCTTTACTTATTATATGAGTTTTTGATGTGTCAAGATTACCTTTCACTTGCTTTTCAAAAATAAATGACTTCACATGATGGAAGAATTTTAAAAATAACATATTCCAGCATCTCGCTGATAATTCTGGAATGCATGAGAGTTTCATTTCTAATCCTGGTTCATATAATCAGAGAATATATATTGGAGAAACTATATTTAACTGCAATCATATTTTTTCACAAAACGGAAAACTTTGGTAGATATCTCAGAAATTATGTTTTTGTCAAATGAAATAATAATGTTTTCTGATACTCTTGACAAACATCAAAGAGAAAAATGTGTTCTCAATGAGGAAAAATATCGAGCTAATGCTACGGTATATTTAAATTCAAATGAGCTACCTTTTGAGATACCTGAATAGTTCCAAAAAATTTTACCAATAAAAACTAAATTAGGTCTCAAATTTCAATAATTTACTGTTATTATTCTCATTGTTAATTTTCTCCTGTTTTTTTCATGTAGTAGTTCCATAAGATAAAGGAAATGTTGCAGCGCCAATGCCAAAAGAAACACTCACTGAAGAATGACTGCTTAAAAATAATGAGAAGTGTATTGAAAGAATAATGTTCAGACCTGTTTCTGAGAGTTAATCTCTGTTACGGTTTGGATCTATAACATTCCTCAAGCCTCATGTGTCTGGAGGTAGGGTGTTTGGAAGGTGACTGGACCATGGCTGCCTTGCTGTTCAGAGGTGGGGCCAGGTCGGAAGAGGTGGGTCACTGGGGGTGTAACCTGGAAGGGTAGATATTCCTCCCCAGCTCCTCCCATCACTCTCTGCTGCCATGCAATGAACAGTTTTCCTCTGCCCAGGCCCTTCCACCATACCCTTTCTACCTTGCAGCCAACCAACTATGGACTGAACCCTCAAATCTGTGAGCCAAAGTAAATCTTTCCTACTTTAAGTCACAGTGTTACGTATTTTGTCTGGCAATAAGAAAGTGACAAAGGCAATGTCAAATGTTAAATGAAAAAAAAATAACCCAAAGTGATCGTATATTCTATAATATTATGCATCATTAAAACAATAAGGTCTACCTTCATTTTTCATTCAGACATACTTGCATAAGTCACTTTGACTAATTTCTTAATTGCAAAACTTTTGTTCCTTTTACTTTTGGTGATAACCTTGGATTCTATGAGCCAATAATCAAAGATGAAAGAAATCAAGATTCAAAGATAACCAAGTTGCCTTTGGAGAAAATATTAACTACTTTTTCTTCCACTGAATGCTTCAGCTTTATTTGGTTGCCTCTTCAAAGAATCGATCCTTAATAAAGTATTTTTCCATAGCCACAATTAACCTTTACCTATATGAAGAAAACCTAGAGTTCCCATTTAAAAAATGTTCTATAGAGGATTTTGACCAATAAACAATTGGTTTTAAGCTAAGAAAGACATAAAACTAGTTATTTTCTACTAGTTCACTCATCTATTTCTTCAAATATTTGTTAGCTGTTTTCTATATTATAAACATCATATAACATATTGCGGGTACACAAATGAACAAATGAGTCTCTTTTTTTAATTTTTTTAATTTTTTTTATTTTGAAAAGAATAAAACCAAATAAAACAAAACAGAGTAAAGTCAATCAAAACAAAGCAATGAACATGGAATATGACTTTGAAACAGTGTAAAAAGAAAGAAAAACAAAACAAAACGAAAACAAAAAACAAAGCAATCGATAAGGCTTCCATACTGGCTCTTGTTATCTGCAGCATACCTGCCCATACCATCAGGGATAAGTAAAATGAAACAAAATACAATGAACTAAAGCAGTAGAAACAAATCAAAACATAATAAAACTAAACAAACAAAGCAGAACAATGTAAGCAATATAGAATTTCAAGATATTAGCAAAACAGCATTGGCTACCATAATATTTGTTATCTTCAGAATAGTTGCCTACACCTTCAGACATATTACAATCAAACCACACAGAATAGAGTAAAATCAATCAAAACAAACAATGAAAGCCATACATGGTTTCTAAACAAGATAAGTAGACATCCTCGATGGCT
>RJWT010002231.1:0-41974 GCA_004365215.1 Cuniculus paca
TAATCCTAAATTCTTTAACTTTACTGCACTTCTTCTCCTGAATTCTCATGACCTTTCCTACAGATTTCTTCTACAGTAACTATTGTTTTCTTGTATATTTTTTTCTGTATTTCTTTCTTCTATAATTTTTATGGATATACACAACATCAACATTCATGGTAATTGGAAAATTTTTCGCTTATTAATCATCTTTTAATATGTCATTCTATTTATAACTGATATCTGATTTTTTTGAGTAATTATGAAATAGATGATTTATGAATGCATTAAATAGTGGATATCTCTGCTCTGAAATACTATTTCAGAACATTTCTTCACAGATTCTAGTACCTTTCTCATCAGCGTCCTTTAGAATTTACTTTTGTAGAGTTTGTGTAAGAAGATATTCCATGTAAGTAACCAGACATATGCCTACACGTGCCTTTTTTACCCTCAGTAATATGTCAATTAGAACTCTTGACTGACAGGTTTTAAACACCATAAATGCACAGACCCAAATTTAAAACAGGTACATAGGAATGGGGGTTGGATTAATTGTTGAATTAATTAACATATGTTTTGTATTCCCTTCTTTATGTTATGCAGGCTAGTATCAGTCTTTCATGCGCCTGGAGCTACAATGAAAATGTCTTATTTGCTTAGGATCTGAATAATCGTCTATCAGTGGTTGTCTAAGAGAAAATAGATTGTGAATTATAAAAAAAGAAAAGAACATTTAATGGGGATAGTGCTTAAAGTTGTATGCAGGATTCTCTCTCTCTCTCTCTCTCTCTCTCTGGAAGTCACAGGATAAAAAAGTTAATTAATTAATGATATATCATTTTGCAACAAAGAGCATTGTTGGAGTTGTAGATTGGAAGGTCGAATGGACAAATGAAAAATATATTACACAATCTATTGTACTCAACATTTAGTTTTACTCAACTAAAATAAACGGTTGTACATTTATGTAAACAAGACTGGGAACATAGCTCAGCAGCACAGCATCTGCTCGAGCTATATCCCATCGTGAGCTCGATTCCTAGCACTCATTCCACCCAAAAAAAAGGTAAACAATGAAAAATGAATGGAAAATCATATTCTTTACAGAGTGGTTAAATTTTTCTTTCTGAATAACTATGAAGAAAGTAATAGGTTTTTCTTCTTAAAAATTTACATTGTTTGGAGTTGTTAGAAATTGCAAAAATTATTGTATAATTTTTGAACATATAATTACCACATAAGTTAAAAATAGCATGATAGTTTCAGAAAGGCATGTCAATATTTTATAGTATCTGACTCATGTTTTTGTTAAAATGCAAGTACAATAAGCAATGTCGGACTGAGAACATTGCAGTTATCAATTTAAAAATCAATGATGATTTTTGGGCTTATACTGAGAAATTGTACTTCTTTGTGTTTGCATTTTCATAGGTAATACTTATCAAGAAGACCTAAATTACCTTAAAGCTGGGTCAAGACCACATCTTAAAGACAACAGAATCAAACAGATTTCTTATGGCCTTAGTCCTACAGTTCACATGTGACATACTTTTCTTAGATGTTCATGCTTTCTACTTAATTTCAATTTCAAACAGATTCTGTTCCTCAGATTCAATTCCTAAGCATCAGTACTTTTACAAACCTTCTTCACCTATTGTGCATCCTTTGTACGGCAACCTTGAGATGTACATTTGGAGACCAATTAAATTATTTCATGAATTGTACCTAAATGGAACTCAAATCACATCTTTAAACTTATAAATACCACTTTAAAAATATATCACCATTAAAGAAAATAAAGTGTAATTTCAGGAATTCTGCTCTTCCCTCTACTGTAGCACCAAATAATAACTACTTTTTAATGCATTATCTGCATAAATCAATGATTGTGTTTAAGTATAATTCTGACATACATGCAGTAAATCTCTCTACTGTTAATGAGCCTCAGATAACTGTAACTTCCCGGACATCAGCACATCTTAACTTTTTGTTATTTCCTCAATTAGAATTTAACTTCAGATATTTGTATTTCTGTTTTCATCTTACCAAGAAATATTCTACCTATATGCTAACACTTATGGCTAACTCCCCCATCAGTAATTTCTTTCCTTATTATTAGAATGCAGCAATAATAACAGTTCCTGCCAATAGAGAGCATGTATTAAGTCATTGTAAAAGCCAGCTATAAATTGATTTTTTTCTCAATATCACTAGTAACAAAATCAAACAGTAAAACAAGGTTTACTGCAACCATGTAAAGTTTAAGATACTGAAATGCAGAGGGTTTGTGCTAGATAACAAAGGATAGGAGCAGAATTTTAGACAAGAGCTCTAGTTTTCTTGCTACACCAAAACAATTATTTCGTTTTTCTTAAGTTAAAAAGACAAGCTCTACCGTCTTACATTTCAACCAGTAATTTTAGGTATCTGTATATTTGTTGGTCAAGAATAGATGCAGGGAAAATGGTCTTATCCTTTTCTAATAAAATTAATATATAAAGTAAGGTATGATAAACTATACAATCATTGGATTCTGACTTAAAATTTGAAAAGAAATTTTTGACAAACTGCATAAACAAGAGATGCTATGAAAAATCCTCTAAATGTGGCATATATTCTTTCTTTTTATTTTTCTCTATACTATAAATTAATTGAATTAAAATCAAAATAAAAAATAATAATATTACAATGTATTTATTGTCAAAACTGTAAAGTACTGGCTCACTTCCAATGACTTTCAGTGACTTTTCAAGATAACAAGAGGCATTATGGCAGCCATTCTTGGTTTCCTGTTATCTTGTTTTGAAGTCCTGTATCACTTTCACTGTTTTGATTGACTTTATTCCATTTTATTTTGTTTGGTTTTATTCTCTTAAAAATAAAAAATGTCAGCATCTTAGTTATATTAAGTCATTCTAAATTTTCATTCAAATAGTAAAAACAGGTTGATCATCTCCCACTTTTCTATCAATGGAGCCTCTACTCTTTCTACAACCATAAAGCACTTGTCAGGTTTATTACAATTAAACTCATAAAAGCATTTGTTTTAAAACCAAAAGGCATGAGAAATAATAAAAAATACATATATATTTATATAGTCAGACCTGAGTCACATCTCATTCCTTTTTTCTGTGACCAAAGAGTCTTAAAAGTAAGCAACAAATACTGGTTAGCTTAGGTACAAGTAAGACATTTGATACCTGAAGAAAAATAAGCAGGAGAGTGAATAAAGCAGTAGTCACATTTCTGAAGAATGAAGTTGGTAGATTGCAAGTGACAGGTTCAATTACTGGTCCATGGACCACTGACACATCTGCCTTAAACTCTGAGGAATGGGCAGTGGTAAAAGGATGAATAACTCTTAAGATTTAGAGAAAATATGTAAGCACTCAGGCAGAAAATTAGCAATTACATTTCATGCCATCAGTAATAACTATTTCAACAAAGATCTTAGGTGAACGTCAGACTGTGTGACAGTATATCAACCATTACACCTGTGTTCAATCAGGAACCACATCCCTCAGTGTGATACTGAACAGTTCAGTTCAAATGTGGCTTGTTCCGTGATAAGCAAGATGGCTGACATCTGGCACAGAAGTATTCAAAAGCAATTTACTACAAGGTTTTGATGCTGACTGTTGAAAAGGGAAAATTCTTTAAAATTTGGAAAGTTGCAATTTGTCTTTTGAATATATTCTTTGATATTTTTCTAATTCAGTAATAAATGAAATTATAATTTTTTTAAAATAAAAAATCACCTCAGGAAGTCTGTAAGAATGCTTTAGAGTAGAATTCCTAAGATTTTTAGAGCAAAATTCTCCAGTTAAATTGAATATTTAGTTTAACAAAAACACATATATTATATTGTTTCTGTGTCTCAGAATAAAGAATTAGATGAAATAAATAATTAGATGAAAAATTAACAACAGACACATCAATTTCTAATGTATTACTTTCTCTGTGTTCATTATTTTAAATATGGTATGAAATTGTAAATGCAATCAATATATGTTTAAGAATATACATACTTATTTAAAAAGTAACATGAGAATTATAATTGAATTCTTGTGAACACATTAATTTAGTGTGAAAGCTGTGTAATGAACACTTTTACAAGGAGACACACATAAAATAAATACAGGAAAGAGAAAAAGAAATAAAATTGTAATTTTTTTAAAAATTGTAAGTGTTTAAAGATGACATTAAGTTAACAAATGACTAATCAGGAGATTACCAAATAAAAATTCTATAAATTATTCCTTAGTCTTTCTAGTAAAGGATCATACTTAGGTATTGTATAGAAATATAACCTTAAAAAACACAGCAAGACAGCAGCAAGATCTTATTCCAAATCATTCAGGTATAGAAGCTACATATTGTATATTGCCATTTTGGTAGTCATATAACTTTTTAAATATACTTTGGAGAAAAATAGAAAAATAAAGGTATATCAAATTGAATAATTATGTGAATTTCATTGTCTTTACATCAAATTCATTCTGATACCTCAGACCAGAGATACATTTTGTCTAATGCATGATTATGATATGTTCTATACAAATGTGTTTTGTATGAGTAGTGTCAATTTAATAAAATATGTATAAATACTGTATTTCATATACGTTGAGTATAATTTATAATACCTAATATATTGCATATTATAGATAGGCACATCTATATCATAATATAATGCAATTATTGTTCAAATTTCAGTGTCATATGGGAAGAATCATAGTATACTGGAAATATAATTCTTCTAACATCCCTCAAGGATTGCTTAAACCAGGAAAGCATCTGTTTGCTCATGTGTAATTCTGTCAGGTACAAATCCAAACAAATACTGACACCAACACAAGCATGAACAATAAAAATAATGATGAATATTAAACAATAAATATATAAGATATTTAAAGTGCTCTGAAAAACACAATACTGCATTCACTTTATACAAGAAAAAATGAAAATGTAGAATGAGAATTTAAGTTGCCTTATAAAATGCACATAGTTTCAAAAAATTAAGTTTGAACCAAATTTTGGTGAACACTGACATTTTAGATGGTTCAGTGAAACTGGTTATATCACATGCAGGAAACTATTTTTTTAAAGAAGAAACTTTATCTTTCCTGAATTTTCTGATGCATTTAGAATATATATATTTCTATTTATGTTTATATTCTTAAGGCAGGCATAACTAACATGACTACATAAAAACAGTTCCCTGATCATATTGTGGAGGTGAGACATGAGCACTCTTCAACGTGTTAATCTTCTATACTAGAAGAAAGACAGAATAATAGTAATTTATTTTCTTCAGATGCAAAGATATACCCTATGCACCCGTTTTGCAGTGTTTTACAGAAAATCAGTGCTTTTCTGAGGTCGGATACACCCAGTTACAGTTTGTCACCTGTGATTCCATCTCTTGTAGCGTCGTGATTTGGGCAGTGGGGACTGTCAGAACTTTCGCGTTTCCCTTAGTTTTCCTCTTCACTACCGCTGGTAACCAAAGTACTTCTGCCTCATCTCCATCCTATCAATGTTCAACTTCAAATAGCTATAATGATTGGAGGGTTCGAGTGACTTCTTCTCATTAAGGTATAAATGATAGATTGATTCTTTTCTGTCTTTTCCGGAGCATTTACATTTTAATGGGGGATAATTCTTTCATTCATGAGGAATGAGTTCTATAATAGTGTCATTTTAAACTAAAGTAATAAGACAGTTTGAGGGGGACTTGGAATTGGGAAATCTTCCCTTGTCATTTTTCTCAAGGTCATATCTCATTGCTCATTACTTTCGAGAGATCAAAACTTTTCCCAATACTTTGGATTACAGTGGCTACAAAGTTGGGCTTTGTCTCTCCGTAGCTTAAATTATTTTCGGGAAATAAGTTTTACACAGATTGAATCTCATTAACTCTTTCGTATCACTAACCTAACCTTGAGTACACAGTTGTCATAACATAGAAAGTCTCTGAGGTAGGTAGAGTCAAAAGATGAAAGAATGCAAGCAAAAATAGCATCAAATGCAAACACATAAAACCATAGAAAGTTCAGTGAGACAACCTAATCAGCTATCCTAGCAGTAATATTTATATACCTCCCAGCACTGTAGTAAATACTGTTTTATGTGCATTCACTTTTCCTTCAGCTTCAAGGAGAGATGAGATTTCGAAGTACTCTCCTGCTGTACATCCATAGTAAATAAAATGTATAGTACTCTTATAACTATCCCAGAGAGACATGGAGAACACATCATAGGCATTCTTATTCTTCTTTAAAACAAATTTTATGAATTGTAAATCATACATAATTCTAAGGAAAGGAAATACACATGAAACTCATTGACAGCTTGTTTGTCTCTATACCACAAAAGTCTAAATTTTAAAATGCATTACCTCCTTTGACAGTTATATTTTTTATAATTTTATTTGCTATTAAGCCACAGTCATTAGAAGACTAATTTTTAAAAAATAGACAAAATATTATACATTAACTAAATCCATGTATAATAACAAATTGAGTTGGGATGGGAAATTCTAGTTGAGAACAGAAGGCACCTAATATCTAATGGGACATGCAAAACTGAATATACTTTCACAAAAATCATAGAATTGTTGATTATAAACTGAAATTAACCAGTTATTAATCGTATAACTCATCAAACAATTCATGAAAAGCCAAATGAATGTCACCAAGTTCTATATAAACTATCAAATATTAATAAATATTCAGTCCATAATAGTTTTAAATATTTATAGATATTTTGGTTATCTGGAACTGTTTGAAAAATATACTGTTTTTTCTGTACAATGGATATTTATGTTTAACATGATATTCTATAAATATTTTGAAAGTTAAATATAATTTAAATTTCTATGGTTGACTAGAGTTTAGAATACAAGTAGCTTTTCTTCCAATTCCTCCAAGTCTCATTTAGTGATTTGAAATTATACCCATCATAGAAGACAATAAAAAGTTTACTCTAATTTGCATAGGTTTCCTAGTGAAAACTGAAGATGAATTAACTTTTCTGAAGAAGTTTGTAAGTGCTGCTGTCTTTGCCTTCAAATAAAATATCAAAGATTGGAAGTATAGCCCCATAGTAGAACTCTCATTAGTACTTGGGTTAGATTCTCAGCATCACATACAACGTGTGTACATGTGCACACACACAGACTAAAATGGCAAATTTGCTATTTTTAAAGAAAACTAAATTTTAAATGCATGTGTTTTAGCTTGTGAAAATGTATCCACCCCTCAACAAATAGAAGGAAACTTTACTGAAGACAGACTTATTTCAGTTGGAATAATTTAGTTATTTTTTAAATTATGACTTTTAAATGCTTAAAGTAGTCACTTTTAGAATAAGTGAGTTTCCTTAGAATTTCCATGGAATACTTAAATTTTTGCAAAACATAGGAACATTTTACACTCCTGCTTCCTTCTTCCTGCCTTGCTCTATGGCCTGCGAGAATAACAAACATCTACAGTTTCTGGTCTAATGATGAAGGAGACATTTGTCAATTTCTTTTTAAAAATGTCACCAGAAATGATTTGAACTTTGCTTGTGCATGTGAGATGAGTAAGAAAGAAAGAAAAATAATTTTTAAAAATATCTCTTTTTCTGGAAGAAATAATCTTTAGATTGTATCAGAGAAGGAAGCTTTCAATTTTGCTTAATGCATAATATATTTTCAGTAGTGTATTCAAATCAAATTTCATCTGAATTGCAACACCATTAGCAAGGAAAATAGATGAATTGGTAACTCAAAGAAACTAGTACACAGAAGTTAATTAAGGTATAGGTGCTCAAATTCAACATAAAACTTAATAAGAATAAATATTCCATTTCAAACATTCAATTTAGTTATGTTTTTTCAGAAAAATAAAGAATGCACTCAGTACAAAAAGCTTCATGTAATTGTAGGAAGTGGACTATAGATGAACAATTCATTTTTCTTTTTTCCTTTATGGCTTTTGTGTATTCTATAACTGAAGCAAAGTATATTAGTTTAGGCTAAAGGTGAGCTTAACTCCAAAACCCATCATCCCAGAAAAACCTCTATTTCTGTGGAAGTAGCAGGTGACAGTAATTTGCCTCCATGACTTCATAAGAATATACAGAAATATTGTTTCTTCAGCTAGAATATCAGGCAACTGTCAAGCTATCGAGTAATGAACAAATTGAGTGCTGCCCATACACTTATGCTTGGCTTATATCTCTGGCAAATCCAAGTTCCAGACATATAAGTCTGAAAAGCTCTAAAAATGTAAACTCAAACACACAAAGCTCATAAGAACTATTTTATTCTTTCTTAAACTGGATAGCAAACTTAAATAACTGCTATAGTAAATGACTGTTTTACAATAGATTTTATAATTGACAAGCAGAATTTGTATAAAATTTATTTCATAATGTAATTCCACACTATAAAACTCACAATGTCGCATCTTACTACATATTTTATTTGGAAAATATATTGGGATATACAGTAAAAGTATTTGATCACACATGAGGTGTAAGACCATTAATGCAGTCTGCTTTTCAAACGTAGATACATACACCAACATTCCCATACACCTACTCTGAAAAGAACTAACATAGTGGGACATCAGGAAAAATCACGAATATTAAAAACAATATGGTATTCCTTTTGAGCTCAAATTTATTCAAAGGTGTAAGAAAATACCTTTGAATTGTTTACATCATACGATACATAAAAAGAAATATTTTTTCGTGTATGATGCATGTTAAAGTGTCTTCTTTCTGAATGAATGAGAAAACCTATCCCAGTCTGACATTCTTAATAAACAGAACAGAATATATTGTCATGAAAGTTAATCATGATATTATCCTTAACCTATACAGCTTATGTTAGCAATAACTTTACCTAGAAAATCAGTAATGTGTATTAATAATCAATCTAAAACATGCAGCACCCCTATATTTATTTTAAATACACATTTTAGATATTTGAACAACTGATTTTACACAGACATGCTTTATAAGGTAAACTGAGCAATAAATATCGTTCTTTAAGTAACTAACCAGAAGTTTGTATCCTGTGCATTTTAGAGATGTCTTAACTATTTCAAATGCATTTGAAAATACAGGTACAAATTGTAGGTATTTGCTTAGCATTTTCTAATTTCTTTGTAGTTACATATGAACCTCCTTTATAGAGTTAAGCACGTGAAAATGAAAATAATTTGCTGAATCCTAAACTTTAGCAATGGCTAGGTACATTTTGTTTATAAATCAAGCAAACAATGTGATCAAAAAATGGCTTTCCCAGGCTTTCTCAACTAAATTTTAATGTGCTCATTGTCTGGAAAAACTGAGGGAAAGAGAGGTGTACATAATATTGTTTAACTTAAAGTTGGATAAAAGCATCTACATTGTTTCCTTGACCTGTTTTTTGTTTTGTTTTGTTTTGGGGTTTTTTTTTTTAGTTCTTGTCTGATTTTTTTTATATTGAAGCTATTTGATAAAGACAGAAAAATTAGTAAATGTTATAGACGTTCTCAATCTGTTATAAGTATGCAAAAATATCTCTAGGTCAACTCAAAGTCAAGTAAATCTAGATTGGAAAGGGCTTTCATACAATTGTTTGTATCAGGAACACCTTGAGAGAATTCTTTGTTTTAGATATTAGATAAATAATTAGTAAATTATCATCACATGATTAATTTACCATATATTTATACACTGACTTCCCAATCTAGAAAGTGTACTTATATCTGAGAATGCAAAGTTACAGTACAGTATTCTGTTAAGATCCATCCTTAGGTAATGTAGATTGTTTTAGAGTGAGACGGTTTCTGGAAAAGAGGAAAGAGTTATTAAAATCACATGCTTTAGTGATGTTTAAAAGAAGAAAACAAGTGTTAACTAGGTTTTAAAGACTAATTGGAATGCCAGTCAAGAAATGAAGCAATGAAGAGTGGCTTTTTACATGAGGTGAGAGAGGCAAAATTACTAGCCAGAATAAGAATGCAGTGCATTTCTAGGTAGGGGATGCTAGGATTTCCATCATGGCTCCTTTCATGGGTGAACAAGGATCACTGTTGTCTGCCAAGCATGAAAGCAGTCAGGAATGATGTGGTAAAAGCGCCAACTTGGATATTAGTAACCTAAGTTATTATTATGGAGACCATTAGTCACTTAATGCATTGATTTTTCTTAAAAGATCTTTTTCCAAATTAAACATTGATTTTGATTTAAACTGTAAATTTTGTTAAGCAATTTATAAATTTTTTATATTCTTTTGTTATTTTAAGCATTATTAGAATTCTCTTTTTCCAATTATTAAATGCACATTAAAATGCAAAGAAACAAATCTATTGAAAATGAATAAAATTTTAATATTCAAAAAGAGGACCAAAAATAGCAAGACCCATGCACTTTATTATAATGTGGTTTTAAAATTCAATGATACAAGGAGAAAAATGTTTCATTCATGTTAAAGGCTATAAATTTGTGCTTATTATGCCTAGGAAGTATGAAAAACAATGTAAAAGAGAATTTTTCAATATTAGAGAAATAAATAATAATGATTTAATGAAATATTTAAATTAAAAAATGATGAAATATGAAATTAGGGACTAATGTTTCAATCTATGTGCGAAAACTTACTTTAAATCTCTTTATAGAAGTTCATCATTAAGATAAAAAAACTCCCCTGTTTACTTTAAAGCAGTACTTTCATTAAGTATTGGATTACTCATTACACATGTCAGTCACTTGAGTATGCCTGTCAGTGTGTATACAACTGAACAATGTAATTCTCTTATGGAAGTAAGTAAACAAGTAAAAACAAAGAATTAGAAACGTTACCATGCTATCATCAAGACTCTTAAAGTAAATGTGACACACAGAAATATAGCAAATATGGAAAGGCTATGAAAGATACAGGAACACAGAAGTTTCAGCTTTGAAAAAGAATCTTATGATACAGAAATTCTATAGCTTAACATTTTCCAGAAATCAGTATCTGCCTCTGTCTCTGTCTCTCTTTTGTCTTTCTCTGTATCTCTCTCTCTCTCCCTCTCCCTCCAAGCTTCTTCATCCAGCTTTTTTTTTCAATCACAATTGCATATTTCTATTTATTGATAAAATCTACATCTAAGCTACATGGATTCACAAACAAAACTGTAGATTCCCTGAAGCCAGAGGCTTGCTGTTCTTCCTTTGCACTGACCTACTCATAGAGTTGTACAAAAATATACATTCTTGCAACAGTGAGTTAGCAAAAAAAAAATACTCAGGCTGTATAAAATCATAACATTGAAATGTATGAAAAATATGAAAAATCAAATAACAATTATCAGAAATCTATCACAATAGTATACATGAAAATTATGACATCATTTCCACTGAATTTAAAAAGTACTCCTAAATTGTTTCTACCAAGTAAAATCGGGAGTAACCAAGGAGATACAGGTCAAGAAAGGCATGATGAGAAAGATAAGGTAAAATGAATTAGCAGCATTTAACATAAAAAGTCAGAGAAAAACTACAGAACAATCATATAACTTATGGAATCATATAACTTAAAGGAACACAACAGAGAGAAGCATACGATAAAACACAAAGAACATAAATGATAAAATTAACAACATGAACTAAAAATAAACAATTTTAAATGATTAGTAATAAAGTAGAAAATTTGGAATGGCACATAAAGTAATAATATATATCAACAAATTTTACAAGGAAACCAAAACAAAAACATGCTTTACATTAAAGCACTAAGAAGTAAGTGAATCTGAGATGACTTTACTAAAAGCAGAGAATTTTTGCAATAATATGATGAAAACTACTTACACACTACAAGTGTAAGTCACTTGAGTGTGTACATAACTGAAGACCATAATTCTCTTAGGGAAATAAGTAAGCAAGTAAAAATAGAGAATGAGAAATAAAAGTGCTATCATCAAGACTCATTTCAAGAACACTTCATTTAAAATCATTCAAATCATTCAAAGATATTTAAAAAGCTAAAAATACTACATGGGTCATTTTTAGTTAAAAAATTAAATACAGCTCTGACACTGAAAAAAATTAAAGTATTTAAAAAATAACTGAGTATGAGATAACCAAAAATTTAGATTCAGAAGACTAAAATTTGAAAGCAGTTATTAAGCTATGCTTCAATAATTAAAGGGCTATTTTTTCAAAATATTATAAGAAATTTGAATGAAGAAATGAAAAGACAAAGAGTTTAGAAGAAAAGAAGACCATAAGATATTAATGAATTTATAGAAAAGCAGATTATATGGAAAATTAACAATTTGATATCTTAAAGGAAGGTTGGAAATTAATTTTAAAGCATCAATAATCTTTATAGCAGATGACAAGAACTGTTCATTTGAAGAAACATGAGAAAAAAAGAAGAAAATGACTCAAGAAATCCAAGAAAAATTATAAAACATGGGGCGTATATGTTTGCATCTTCTTTAATGTGGTTTTTAAAAATTATCAGTATACAGGAGACACAAAGTACAGCCATATACTTCAGAGGTAAACTGATGGAAATTTAAAAAGTGAAAACATCAAAGCAATCAGAATTAAAAGAAATCATATCTAGAGGACTAATAATATCAATTATCAGTCACTTCTTATTAGAAACAGGAGAGAAAAGGAAATGATGTAAGCACATTCGTGAAATAGAATATTAACCAAGAATTCTATCCACAGTGAAAAGTTTCTTCATAAATTATGGAGAAATGAAGGCATTTGAAGATAAAGAAAAACTCCACAAATTTTATTTAGCAAACCTACTTCATAGGAAATGCCAAAAGATTTTCTTTGTTTGAAAGGAAATTAAATATGAAATGTTTCTGTTTCTATAAAATGTAGAAATATTTCAAAATGTATCAAGGAGATAGAAAGGAAATAATTATTTGCTTTAAGCTTATTCCAGTATGTCCAGAAGAAAAGTATTTTGATGACACTGTTTGGAAGTGTGAACTGTTACATGAGTATGTGAACTATTTGTGTACAAAAGAAGTATTACGTGAGAAGGAAAATGTTCAAATATTTTCTGTGTGGTTAGAAGTAAAATTTTCAAATGGATACTATATCATACTACAAAAACTTATATAAATTTTATAATTTATTTTTCAGTGTCAAAGTTTGTATTTCATGCTTTAATTTAAAATGACCTGTGTAACATTTTTTGTTTTTTAAATACTCTTTGAATGATTTCTAGTACTTGAAGTGTAGTTACGTACCTATATTTTCATCGTGTTACAAAAATTCTCTCCTTTAAATAAAGACATCTCAGATTCAATTGCATCCTGAATAAATACAGAAATTGTAAACAGAGATAGACATTGTGAGCCTAAGGGAAATAAATAAATTAATTTAAATGACACATAAACTGGCATGAGTTGGTGCTAAAATGCTAAATTTGAAAGATTCATCCAAAGACCTTTTGCTAATAACAGGCAGTAAATCAAAGTATGTACAATTTCTGATCCTTTCACCTGCTAATTTAACATGTGGCATATTCACAAGTGGGTAGAACAGCATGTGTTAAAAAATGTTTATCATGTATTGTGAATTGGTTAGTATCGGAAATAATCTGAATGGTCATCAATTCTGTAATAAATTACTATGTAAAAATCTGTTCAGGCATTAAAAAGATCGAAAATATTAATTAAGTACTAATTTAAAACAATATCAGAGATACAATACCTGAAAAATCCAATGTTAGAAATACCATTCTTCCATTTCAATAAAAAGAGACAATGCAGTTGTGTAAGTGTTCACTTTGTAAGTATAATTATTGGCTTAAATAAAATAATTAAAATTACTACATTTAATGAAGACATATTATCTTAGAATTTATAAAATTTTAGTAAGATGTAAATCTTATTTGGAACCTTTTAAAAATATGGTTATTTTTATATTCATTTACTCAAAAAGTCAATGCAAGAGTCTAACAAAATTTCAAAAAGTGAATAAGATGCATACATTTGGTACCATTTGTTGGTGTCTTTTAGGCTATAAAGGGATGATATTGTGTTAAAAGTTTTTACAGCATCATTTGATCATGTTGAATAAATAGATAACAGTACTTCATATGGTAATTTATTTGCTCAAGTGTCACATGCAACCACTGACATGCATCAGAGACCCACATAAATAAGCATTTCTGTGGTTAAAATGGTTCAAGGGAAAACAATGAATAAATTCATTGTTGAAGTGGGGAAATGATGAATAGACTCCAAATTACGATTAAAAATCAAATGTTACTATAATTGCATTTAAGAATTGAAATTTAAACTACACTTCACAATAAAAGAGCCTGACTACAAATTAACTCCCATTTAGTTATAAAAGCGAATAAAGAAGTAAAGAAATATAAAGGTCAAGACACTCCAAGAAACTCTCAATAGCTCATTTTAAATATGCGAGGCCATTGGGAGAATGTTGGAAATAGAGATGTTTAGTGAGGCATTAAATTAAGGCTCAATTTTGCATTGCCCATTAGAGAATATACCAAGTATCTCTAGAAAAGAACATATATGATGGAAGTGAGGAACTGAGTTCACAGAAAAGCCATATGAATGATTCTAAAGTAACAAAGGATTTTAGAAAGCTATTTCACCTTTTGAAACTGGTTTGAAAGAGAAAAAGAGGAAAGAACCAAAACAATAATAATAAACTGTAGAATAAAGGCAAAATACAAACAAACAGACACATACAAAAGTATTTTTAAAAACTCTAACACTAATAATCTACTTTTAAATAAATCTCCAATACCTACTCAGATTTAAGCATACTTCAAGACAAAATTACACTTATGCAGGTAAAATATCATTAAAATAATGCTATTAGGCTGAAAGACTAGATGATCCCCAGAGTAATTCCCTGACATGAGAATAATTTGAGAAAAGAGATTAGCTCTCATTTTCTAACTGTCTATGTTGATATAGAAGAGAATACATGACCTCTTAATTGAACTCAACCCAATAGTGGAAAGGTTGAATTTTTAAACAGGAATCAATTTTAAAATTTATTTCCAGAAGTTAGTTTTTGTTGAGATGGATACAGAAATTTTGTACAACTTTCAAAAGAGAATGTTTATCACAGATTACTCAAGTATAATACTTTCCCCAAAGTATATTTTAAATATATTAAAGTATATTTTAGAAGACAATTCATAAATTGTTCTCCTTTTATCAAAGTGAAAAGAAAAACATAGTTTAAAACATTATTTGGTGACTAAAATATAATTTTGAACATTTTGCTATTCTTATGAAATTAAATTATAATAACCTCTTGAGTCAGAGAGATCTGAAGCCATGTCTCATCTCTATTACATAGTAATATACAGATAGATAGATAGATAGATAGATAGATAGATAGATAGATAGATGTACTGTGATATTTTAATTTTTTATTTACTCTTTTATTTTAAAGAGAATACAACCTCACAAAATAAAACAGAATAAAGCCAATCAAAACAAAACTGTGAAAGTGTTGCAGGAGTTCCAAACAGGATAATAGGAAATCAACAATTGCTACCGTAATACCTCTTGTTATCTTCAAAATTGCTGTCCATACCATCAGAAAAAATAAAATCAAACACAACAGAATGGAATAAAAGCAATCAAAAAAAGATATTCAATAAAACAAATGAATCAAATAGAGCATAACAAAACAGTAAGAACAGTGTTGGTTTTCCAACACAAGACAGAGGAAAATCCTCCATAGTTGCTATACTGCATATTGTTACCCTCTAAATAGATGCTCAGACTACCAGCTTTAGGCTTGCAAAATCAATCAAACAATATAAGCATTAAATTGATTTTGTCCCTCAGTTGCTATCTACTCAGTCTGTGTTCCTCTGAATCAGCCGGTTGCATATGGGGGGAAGGGGAGAGTGGGTTCAGGGAGGGGAGTCGGCTCTTGTCTCCCAGTCCAAACACTCGCTGGTTCACGGGGAGGGTGCTTCTTGTTTCTCCTCCTGGTCCACAGTTATCACTGGCTCACAGGAAGGGTGAATTGGCTTTCTGTTTCTCCTCCCAGCCCATGGCTGCCACTGTATCATTGGAAGGGTACAGCTTATTTCTCCTAAGCTTGGATTTATATTACCTAAAGAGTGTTCCCCCCTTTGAAATGAAGTTGGTAGTTAGGATAAGACTGAGATAAGGACTCTTAAAGATAATTTATTATTCTAGAAAAATATTAAATGGACATGACATGGAAATAACTAGGGATAATTTTTTTTTCTGACTCTGATTATTTCTTACTTAGTATCTTGACTGATCACCTGGTAAAACCATAGTATCACTACTTAGATCATCTGAAATCATTTTTTGTCTTTTAATATTTTTGCATTCCAGGAAATCAAACCCAGGGCCTCACAAAGACTAAGAAAGTGTTTCGCCTTAACCCTGAAATCACAGTTTTGAATAAACATCTGTACTTTCATTTTCACAGAAGCATTATTCACTTTAGTCAGTTAATAAACTAATTGTGCATCAGTTGACAGTTATTTTGAGCTAGGTATGTTAATAAGTTTGTTTGTGGTTATTGTTTTTAATATATATGTGTAACAACTTGTGCACTTTACATAAAATCTTTCCTCTTAAATCATACCTCAGTAAGAAAAAAATCAGAACAAGTTATACTTGAAGTTATTTGCATCATTAGTATAATTTATTTATTTCTTTTTGGTTTAATTTTATGTTATGGTTTAGCATTGCTGCAATACTGTGAACAATTTGTGCTGTTACCAAGTTTATCATTTTCCTGGCAAGTGAATGTTGTCACAATGTAAACAGCAAAGGTTTGATTTTGAATGAAAAGTTCCTCACAAAAAGTACTTTTGAAAACATTTTCAAAGTAGTCATATCATACACCTTAAAATAAATTTGTAATTATATGAAAAAATTATGCAATGTGGAAAACTGGTAATATAATAACATATAGTTTAAGATGCTATGAATTCAATCAAGAAATAATCAAGATCATTTTGTGTACCTAAATTGCATCATGGATTGTGCTGGTGTTGTGGCTCAGTAATACAGTGTTTGCATGGCAGGTGTGAGGGCCTGATCTTCATCCCCAGCACTAGGAACAAACAAAAAACAGTTTCATCTTGCTGTAGTTTAAAGAATGCAATTGATAATTTGTAAAAGAGTATAAAATGTGGAGTTCATAAACACACACTCACACACACACACACACACACTCCTGTACAATCCTGAGGAATACAAGAAGATTTTGTTTTATTTACATTATATTATCATTTAATCAGATTTCTTAAATTTCTTTTTAAAACAATAATTTCCTTAAAGGTATCCTAAGTACCTGTGACTTTCTTTAAAAAAAGTCTTACCTTTCATATTGCTACCAACATTTCAGTTACTCACCTTCATGTAGCCTGTACATATCTTATTAAGTATAGACCCTAATTCATCTCAATCTGCATTGTTTTATCTTCAAGGTTGAACTTACATATTGTCATAAGTGGCACCTATAAATTTTAATTTTGAATGAATATAAATTCTGTTATAACATTTGTTCAGATATCATTTTCTAACTTCACTTTGAAGTAGATGTAATTTTAATTATATTAAAAAGTTCTACATCATTTAGTTATAGCTCAAATGAGTATATACAAAACATATATTTTAGCTTTGAACTACACTTGTGATAATTTTACTTTATTTTTGATATGTTAAAAATGCAAAAAATTCAATCATAAAATAAATATTCTAAATGGTACAAGTTGATTCACATGTTTATTTCATTTTTAACAAGCATTTAATTACAAAAATACATAAGTGATAAGCTCTTTTCCCTTAAGTATGTTACAAATTTATAAATAAAGTTAAAATTTATTTTAAGTATACTGTTTTACTTCTTAAAATTAAGGAAAATAATAGTTTTGGGATATCAGTTTTACAAGCAAACTGTGAATTATGGAAAACCTATAATCCAGAAAGCATGAGGTGTTCCATGTAATTCTCAATATGAACCTATAAAATGGATCTATACCAATTATATAGGAAGGATTAGAGTTTCAGAGGACTGACTTGACTTCAGATATCCAACTATTAAATGAGTCTCAAAATTATATATTTTTGACCATAAATAAGGTAAAAATTAGACCAAAACAGGAATTTAATGTGTAATAAAAGGAAAGAAAAGCAGAATACAACATTTTTAATTCAAAACTATGCTATAAAGGGCATGCTGCAATGAATCTGAAAGCAGAGATTTGAAAGTGTAAAAGAATAAAAGTACAAAGCAAAAATATGTTCTCTAACCATAGAGAGATTTTCATATACAACTTAGCATAAATTAAAGAAAAGAGATTATATATAATATAAATTATATATTAATATTTATTAAATTTATTGGTAAAATTTGTATCTATATAATGATCTTATTGTCATGTGGAATTTCTACCTATACATGATATATTTTGATTCTTCTTTTTTCTCTCTCCCCTCTCTTTCCTTCAACTCCTCTTCCCCTCATATTTACAATTCAATTCCATTTTATCCTTCTTTTTTTGAAATGTTGTGCTTTATCTCTTTTCCTTCTTTCCTCTCCCCTTTCCTCTTCCCTAGTTCCTCTTTCCTCTTGAAAAATTTCTTCTAATTTTGCAATATCTGTTGTATATTTTGGTCCTTATATACACTTTTAGTTCCTCACATGAGGGACACATTTTGTTATTTACACATGCAAGTCCAATTTATTTCACTTGAGAGTATGGTGTCAAATTGCATGCATTTGCCTGGAAGTGTCTCAAGTTTATCATTCTTAATGGCTGAGTAGTATTTAATTGTATAAAAAGAGAACATCTTTTTTATCCATTCTTCAGTTGATGAGCATTTGGGTTGTATCCAATATTTAGCTATTGCAAACTGTGCTGCTACAAACAAGGGCGTGTATGTATCACTGTGCTACTATGCTTCTAATTTTTCCAGAAAGATATCCTGAAGGGATATAGCTGAATCAAATGGCACCTTTAATATTAGGTTTTTTTGAGAAATCTCCACATTGATTTCCACAGAGATTGTGCTAGTCCACATTCCCACCAGTACAAGAGAAGGGTTTTTTTTTCCTCAAAGCCCTGCCAGCGTGTGTTATTGGTTGATTTCTTGATGATAGCAATTTTTCTCTGGAGTAAGATGGAATCTCAGCATTTTTTAAATTCACATCTCTTGAATGATCAGTGATGATGAATATTTTTCACGTTTTTATTTGACATTTGTCATTTCTTATGTCTGAGAAGTGTGTATTCATCTCAGATGCCTATTTTTAAATATGGGAGTTCCAATTTTTTTTCAGTTCTTTATATATTATAGATATAAATCCTTGTATGAGGGACACCTGGCTAAAGTATTATTCAACTGTGTGGCTTTTTTTTCACTTTATTGTTTATTTCTTTTTTGTACACAAGCTTTTTAATATGTTCCAATCCCATTTGTTGGTTCTTTGTTTAATTTTCCATGTGATTGGGTTTTATTCATGAAATCCTTGCCTACAGCTGTGTCTTCAAGAGTTCTGCCTATTGTCTCTTCCAGAAGATTTAGTGTTTCTATTTTAATGTTTAGATCTTTGATCCATTTTGTCTTTACTTTAATGTTTAGTGATAATCATGGGTCTAGTTTCAGTCTTTGAAATGTGGGAAGCCTGTTTTTTGAGCCCAATTTACTAAAGAGGCTCTCTTTCTTCCAGGGAGCATTGTTTGTCTGTTTGTAGAAGATTAAGGTGGCTGAGTGTATTTGGAATTATTTCTTCATCTTCTAATCTGTTCCATTGATCCTCAGATCTGTTTTTTTCTCCCCAATAGCATGTTGTTTGTATCACTGTAGTTTTGTAGTACAATTGCAGTAGAGGGATTGTGATGCCCTCTGCCTTTTCATTGCTGCTGAGAATTATTTTGGCTACTCTAGGTATCTCCTGGTTCCAAATGAATTTTAGGAATGTCTTCTCTAATTCTGTGAGGAACGCTAATGGTATTTTAATTGGGATTGCATTAAATCTGCATAATAATTTTAGAACTATCATCATATTCACTATGTTGGTTCCTCCTTTCTATGAGCAAGGAATATACTTCCATTTTCTGATATTCTCTTCAATCTCCTTTCTCAGAGTACTGTAATTTTCAATGCATAGATTTTTTACTTCTATTATTAGATTGACTCATAACATTTCATTTTTCTGATGCTATTGTGAAATATGTGGTTTCTCTAATTTCTTTCTAAGTGAGTTTATTGTTTTTTTACAAGAATACTATTGATTTTTGCATGTTGATTTTGTAACCAGCTATATTACTGAACTTGGCTATTAAATCTAGAAGTCTGTTGGTGGAATTTTGAGATATATTTAGAGAATTGTGTCATCTGAAAATAGTGAAAATTTAACTTCTTCTTTTCACATCCTTATTCCTATTATTTGTGCTTCTTGTCTAATTGCTCCGGCTAGTATTACCAGAACTGTATTGAATAGGAGTGGCGATACTGGCCATCCTTATCTTGTTCCTAATTTTAGAGTAAATGCTTTTATTTTTTGACTATTTGGTATGATGTTGGTATGTTGGTTTGTAATAGATGGTTTTTTTCAGATTGAGGTAAAAGCTGCATTTTCCAATTTTCTGCAGGGTTTTTATCTTGAATGGATGTGGGACTTTGTCAAATGCTTTTTCCTACATCTATTGAGATGATCACATGATTTTTGTCTCTGTCTCTATTAATAGGGTATATTTCATTTATTTATTTGCATATGCTAAAATATCCCTGAATCCCTGGGATAAATATTACTTGGTAATCATATATGATCTTGATGATTTGTTGCATTCTGTTTGCCAGTATAATACTGAGGATTTTTACATCTGTATTCGTTAGGAAGATTGGCTTGTAGTTTTCTTTTTTGATTGGGTCTTTCTCTGATTTTGTGATCAGGGTAATTCTTGCCTCCAAGGATGATTTTGGAAGTATTTCCATTTCAATTTCGTTATAGAGTTTCAACATTAGTGGCATTGCATCTTGAATCCATCAGGACTTGGTCTTTTTTGTTGTTAAGTTTTTAATTACATTTTAAATTTTATTGAATGATACTGGGTTATTTAGAATTTTTATACCTTCTTGATTCAGTTTAATCAATTCATATGTGTCTAGGAATCTATCCATTTCTGTTTTTTCCATTCATTAGAGTAAAGATTCTCAAAGTGCATATTGATGATCTGCATTTCTGCAGAATCTGTTATGATTTCGCTCATTTCATTCCTAAATTTGAGTCTTTTTTTCCTTTTTTTTTAAATTAGGTTGGCTAAAGGTTTATCAATTTTATTTATTCTTTCAAAAAACCAACACTTCAATTAATCAATTCTATTGGTTTCTTAGTCTCAGTTGCACTAATTTCTGCTCTTTATAATTTTCTTTCTTGTGTGAGTTTTGGGTTTGATTTGGTTCTCTTTTTCTAGAAGTTTGAAGTCCAACATTAGTTATTAATTTGACCTCATTCTGTTTTCCTGATGTGAGATTTCATCACTGTAAGTTTCCTTTGTAGAACTGCATTCATTGAGTCTCATAAATTTCAGTATGTTATATTGGCATTATCATTTAATGGTAGATACTGTTTATTTCTTCTTTAATTTCCTCTGTGATCTATTGGTTTCAGGATGGAGTTCTTTTAATTTTCATGTGTTTATGTACCTTTTGTGATTTCTTTTGCAGTTGATTTCCATTTTCATTGCACTATGTTCTGATAATATGCATGGGATTATTTCAATTCCTCTGCCTTTACTTATGCATGTTCTGTGGTCTAGTATTTGATCTATTTAGAGAACATCCAATGTGCAGCTGAGAAGAATGTGTATTCTGATGTTGTGGAGTGGAAAACTCTGCAGTCATCTAATAAGTCCATTTGTTAATAGGCTATGTTTAGTTCTTATATTTCTTTGTTGATTTTTTTGTCTCATAGATCTATCTAATTGTAACAGTGGAGTATTAAGGTCCCCCATTACAAGTGTGTTAGTGCTTATTTGATTTTTTATGTACCTTAATATTTGTTTTATGTAGTTGAGCACACCAGTATTTGGTGCATTATATATTTATGATTATCTCTGCTTCTTAGAGTTTTTCCTTAACCAGTATGTAGATACCTTATTTTTCTCTTTTGATCAGTGTTGAATTGAATTTCACATTTTCTTCAATAGAGTAGCCACCCCTGATTTTTTCTGGATTCCTGTGGCATACAGTATTGTTTTCCATCCTTTGACTTTCAGTCTGTGATTTTCTTTCTGATTTAAATGTGTTTCTTGTATGCAGCATATTGTTGGATCTTGTTCCTTGATACATTCTGTTAGTCTATTTCTTTTGAGTTTTGGTGAATTGAGATCATCACATTGATGTTAATAACTGATAGGCATTGACTTATCTTTGTGATATTATTTTCCTGCTGTTGTTTCCCCATCCTACTACTATGTTTCATTGTTGACCCAGTCTGGTAACTTCTTTCTATTTATGTTCTTGTGCTTGTGGTCTTCATTTTCTGTTTTTAAAATTTCTTTCAGAGCACTGTGGAGAGCTGGTATGATGGTAATGAAATTTTTTTCAATTGTTCTTTTTCATGGAAGTATCTTGTTTCTCCACTGATTTTGAAAGATAATTTTGTGGGGTACATCAATCTGGGTTGGAGTTTGTTTTCTTTTAGGACTTGAAATACCTCACTCCAAGCTCTCCTTGATTTGATGGTTCATGTTGAGACATCTGTTGTGATTCTGATTGGCTTTCTTTTATAGTTGATTTGTTTCTTTTCTCTAATCACTTTTAATATTCTTTTCTTGTTCTGAATTTCTGGAATCTTGTTTATTATATGCCTTGGTGTAGATTCATTTTGATGGTGACTATTTGGCATTTTATATGCTTCACTTATTCATATGTCAAATTCTTCATCCATATTTGAGAAGTTCACTGCCATTACTTTTGTGAAGAGATTATATTTTATGGTATTTACACTATCTCAAGCATTCTCATTATCTTCAGTCAATCTTATTTTGTTCTTCTTTGCTATATCTTGCATCTGTTGTATGGATTTTTCATGACCTCTTGCTATTTTTAAGGTATCTTTGTTTTAGCCTGGCCTGGTGGTGCATACCTGTAATATGAGCACTCAGGGGGCTGACACAGGAGGATTGTTGAGAGTTGGAGACCAGCCTGGGCTACAAAGTGAGCTCAAGGGCAACCTGAATGGCATAGCGAGACCCTGTCTCAAAAAGACAAGGGCCAAGCATTTAGCTCGGTGACCTAAGCACTTGCCTGGCAAGTATGAAGTCATTAGTTTGATCCCTGGTGCTGGAAAAAAAAAAGGTACCTTTGCTTTTGTGGTCACTAGACCCAATCCTATTTCTAGATCTGGTATTCTATTCTTTCTTTCTTTCAATCTGTCGCTTGTACTTTTGGTGAAGTCTTTAATCTTCTGGATTTCTGTTTGGAATTGTTTCATTGATTACATTTCATTTTGATCATCATTTCTTTTTTTCACCTGAGGGATTCTATTTTCTATAGCTTCTTCCATTTTGTTTTCCCATTTCTGCTGCTGTCACTCCAGAAATTCCTGTTAGTGGCTGCTGATTTCCTCTTTCTCATTATATTCTGCATTGTGCTGTGTGGGCTGAAGGTCTGGGGTTGCCTTTGACTTCTGTGTCTTGTCGTTTTCTATTTTCTATTTCATTTTGTTTTTTTGTGTTGATGTTTGTAAATTTCTAATGGTAGATTGCTTCAGCTGGGGAAGTCTGGCTTGGGGTGCAAGCCTGTAATCTCTGCACTCCGGAGGTTGAGACAGGAGGATTGCTCCAAGTTTTATGCCAGCTGGGGCTACAAAGTGAGTTCAAGGCCAGTTTGAACTGTATAGTGAGACCCAGTCTCAAAAAGACTAAATAAATAAGTAAATAAATAAATAAATAACAAAAAACAATGGCTAGGGATGTTGATAAATAGTAGGACACCCTAGAATTCAATCCTCAGTACTGTCAATAAAAGGAGATAGATTTACATTTGTTGGTAGATAACGGACAGAAATAATTCAATGTCAGATGAAGGTGGCATTAGTGGGAAGCAACATTGCATAGAACACAAATGGAATTTCTTCATAATTTGGCCAGAAGGAACCAAACTGACAAGCCATCAAAGAACAAAGTTAGCTAAACTAGGGAAAATTATGCCTGTTTGGTGTGTGAGTATGAATCTGTTTGTGAGACTGCATGTCTTTCTTTCAACTCCTGTTCTCACATATGATCGTGATATAATTATCAGAAATGTTAAGGAAAGAGATTCTTTTTAGCCTTTCATGTGTGTGCTTGATGTGCAAGAAATGGTAGCCAATGCAGAAACCAGAAGAAGCAAAAATGAAGGCTCCTCTGATCAAAGACAGATGTGAGTATGGAAGACAGGGAACTTGTTGAGGATTTCAAAATGCAAAGAGGTTAAGATGTACTTTACCTAGTTGCTTCCATTTGGTCATCATACACATCCAGAGGAAGGTTATAGCAAAGCAGATATGGGAGATAAATACCTCAATTATAGACACAACTTGGAATCTCTGCTAGTTAGGAAGTAATGATACACATGTTGATATTATTTTGTCCTCAGTAAGCATAAAAGTTATCATAGGGACATCAAAGAAATTGAATTTGAAAAGCTGTAAGTAATCTAAATCATTAATGAAATCTGTGCTCTGCCATAAGTGAAATTTAGAATTTAGTAGGTAACTCAAAGTCCAAGGAGCAAACTACTATGAACTACTATTTTATGGTATATATTATTAGATATATTACAATAACTCCTATATGATTACTTCTCCATCTAGTGCAGAAAGATGGGTCTCATCACATCTTCCTCAGTCTTCTCTGAGTGTGGCAAACACAGCAGGTTAGGCATATCACACAGTATTGTAATGCTCCTGGATCTCCCTTCCTTATAGATAAGTTTATCCTAAGAACAAAAATTATGTTACTGAAGTTTTTATGTGAACTGTTCAACTTGTGATGGGTGAATAGGAGGTAGTATTAATTAGGTTTTGAATTTATTTTAACTATAACATAAAAGGAAAGACAAAAGAAATAATCATGTACCAAATTGAAAGGGAAAGATGATTTTCTTCAAAGCCAGCAGCAGTTACTAAATTTAAAATATGAATAGTCTTAAAATTTTAAATTCCTAAGAAATGTTATAGGAAAAACTTTAAATTTCTCTAAATGATTCCTAAAAGTCTTCTTGGTAATAAAGAAAACAGGAAATCTAAATGAAAAATGTCCTGGAAATGAATGTTAGAAATTATAACAATAAAATAAAAAAAACAATCAAAGCTATCAACTTGCTCTGGGTCACTAATATATGAGCAGCAACAGCAGAGTTCAAAAAGAGAGAAGCAAACTGTACAGAAATATGTACTGCAAGGGAAATATCAGTGATTCAAAACTAAGTTTATTTCAAAGTATAACAGGTATACTTTAGAAAATTGACTCAATTGTTACTTTGCCAAATAGGCTGAAAGGACTTCCATTATTTCCAAAGAAAAAGCATTTTTCTAAACTGTATATCAATTGTGTACAAGACAAGCATGGTTGACTGATTTGAAGTTCTTGATTAGGGGGAAAAGAATGGGAAAGGAGAAATGGAATGAAGCTTCTGCTTTAGTACTATGATTTGTAGGCAGTAAAGACATAAAACACAAACTATTATTAAAATGGGGTTATTTTAAAGCATTTAAAAATCTGTCTGGAAAGAATAAAGGCTACAAATAAGGTGGTGAAGTTTCAGTGAGTTCAAGTCTGAGCTCTCTGATTGCTCTCTGCTACTGTATCTGAAGGAAATGAGGTGCATCATGCTGCACACAATCATGATATTTATCCAGGGAATCTCAACAGTATTCACAGAGCATACTAAAGTTTCATAAGTGAGTCGGCTTTGGAAACATTTCATTATGTCTCATTCAAATATAAAACATATTAATTGCATTAAGTTAAACTTGAGATGGCAACAAATGACCCAAAACAGCAAAAAAGACATAAGAAAAGTGAATTCAAGAATATGTAAGGAACTAAAAAATATGTAAAACACAAATGTTTGAATATGCTAACAAAGTATTTTAATAAATTGACAGTGAGAAGGGATCAGGTTCATTCTCACTTCCGACTCTGCAGCGATCTTTCCACAGTCAAGGGGAGGATCCGACTGGCAAGTCAGAACAAAAACTCTACAGAAAACCTGACGAATAAAGTAAGCTCAGAATTATTTTACTGTGTTAGATCAGAGCCTGTGACCCCCTGCTAGACAGTTCCACAGTGAGCTACAGAACATGTGCATGTGTGGTTAGTTTTGCCCCAGAGATTCGTAGGAGAGTGCTATAGTTGAGCGTGAGGATTCTTAAACATCTTCAGTTCAAGTGAAATAGAAAATGGAGTGTGAGTTCTTTAGAAACATGAAGCTAGAAAAATAAGGAACAACCTAATGCCTCATTGATGGTTTACAGAACCAACAAATGTGTTACTACCCCTCCGTAACTATTGCTGACAGTAACAGATTGCTGCATTTAGAACACTCAAGAGCAGGACCCAATCCCAGTAAAAGCAGTATTAATGGTGATGGCAATATCTAAAGTAATAACAAAATATTACCCAAAAATTGTTCCAATGGAAAGGAAAAGGTGTCTCTTAGATCTCCTTATAAAAAAAGTATTACTGAACAAGCACTGCACTTAAAAATTTAGTGCTATGTTCCCATCAACTTCATGCTTTTGGACTCTTCCAAATCAGGGGCTGAATGAAGTACATATACTAAGTCTTCCCCAGAGATACAGGGATCCTCTGATGGGCACCACTGACCTGATAGTCAAGTCTGCACTGGAGTGTACAATGCTCCTGCATAACCTAACTCCTCTTCTCTCTGTCTTCCTCCTCTTCTCCCCACACTCCTAGTCCTTATTTTTCTTTTCTTCCTTCACTTTGGGTCATATTTACATCATTTGCACTTGACAGCTCTCCCAAACTTGGATAATGTCTCCTGACTTTCTCTTGTCAGCATTTCTCCTAATAAACTGGGTGCCCTTTTATTTTCACCTTGGCATCTGCTTCTTGAAAAGCAGGTGTACTTTTTTCAGATATTTGATAATACACGTAAAACATACCAGGACGAAAATAGTCAGCAAAATACTTAAGAAATTATGCACTAAGATTTACTGCATGTTTTCTTAAATTATGCTTAGATACTTATGGCCGAGAAGAGTTAGACTAGATGTAATAGATAGATTTAAATGCCCTATTCAATAAGGCTCATTAAAACTGTGTTTGTTTTTAAGACTTGTTTGTTTTCTGTTTCCCACAGCTATGCCAGTAAACATGATTTATTAATACAGAGAAGAAGGCTATTTGTTATTAATTATATTCTAAACAATAACACTTCATCAGCAGTTTATTTAGTGTTAGCACTAGCCTAATGGGAGGACACACTAAATCAGATTAATTGTCACATTTTCATTTCAATCATTTTCTCTGTTTAACAGTGGACCACATTATGTACAATATTTAGCTTTGTTTCTCAGTTTAGCATTTTTTCATAGATGAGTTTACAAAAAAATTATAAATTAATTAAAATTATGTAGTTTAATATAATTTTTACTATACTTAGAATAAAACAAAATAAAACTATCATACAAAGAAGGTCATTTGAGTAAATGAGCCTTAGGCAATGTTTTACAGCTCTTACTAAAAGGTCTGTATGACATTATTACACATCAGACTAGTCATTGTCACAGACATTGAAAGAAAAGCTTGAACGATGTCAGACTAAATTGTCACTTTTCAGTACCTGAAATTGCCAAGGAAACAATTAACAGAATGAAAAATTGTTGCCAATTACTATCCATTTCCTTGAACATTAGTCCTCATTTAACCCAAAGATCTCTCTGTTGTCTATGAACTCTGAGTAAGGCAAGGTAACAGTGTCCCTAAATAACCACATTTAAATATTTAATGAAGAAGCTCTTTTAAAAGACATTATTTAGCAATAAGTAAACTTTTCACAGACATATGCTTACTTTTTAATCAAAGTTTGTAAAATTTCTCAATGGCCAACTGATAAAATTGAATAGAAAACGTCTAAATGTAGATTTATCCTGAACTAAAGAGAGCTTGAATGAGTTGATATCATTTCACCTTGATACACCACTTGGAAAGTCTAATCACAATATAAAACAGAACATGGTAAATAAATATATAAGTACAACTTAGATAATTATTTAAAGTAGTCAGAAACCATAGAAATCACGTAAATATTGAAGGGAAGCAAACAACCAATATTGATTAAAATAGCTTTTGCTCTTTTGTTGTCCAACAATTTACTCAATCAGTGCATGATTTGTACGTAAGAATGGTCCCAGATTTCTTTGAATTTGTGGTCTAGACGTAGATACTTTTAATCAGCTGCTATGCCTAACACAAAGGCTGTCGTATAAATAGTCTTTGCTCCCATATTGCTTTCATAAACCCTTGCATACTAAGTTTGATGCGCTTATCACAAATTAAGTTGAAATTCTATGACTATGCTTCTCCTTGTTCCTTTTTCATTCTCTTTAATACTTGTATAGCTGACCATTAATTCCTAAACTGCTTCTTCCATAGGTAAATATTCAGTCTATTTATGGATTTTATTGTCTTCTGCATTTCATTACTCCATAAATGTGCTTGTCTCAACATCTGTGGAAGTTTGTATTCTGAAGTCTTCTCTTTGCCTCAAGTGTAGTCTCTAAAGAGAAATTTAAATTTAATAATCATCTATTATCTAACCAAGTGCCTATCCTAGAATATTCTTAGAGCTGCAGGAATAAAATTTAACAGTTTACCTGCAAGTGACCACCAGTTGGATTAATTAATTGACATCAATCAAATATGTATTAGATCAAAATATCACAAAGCTCAAAATACACTTATCTTATTATAATGTTCAATAATGTAAAAGTTGATCATAAAACTAGACATTTTCCCTGTGTCTTTGCTTTTCTTCTTTCCTTCTTTCTTTCACCCTCTCCCTCTTTCTCTTCCTCTTCATCTTTCTTTCCTTCTCCTTCTCCATCTCCCTCTTCCTCTCTTCTCCCTCTTTGTTGTTATTGAAAATCAAAACTGGTGGACTATCCCAATAATAATAAATTAAGACACTGATACAAACAATTTTATACCAACTAATTTAATAAACTAGATGAAATGAAAAACTTCCTAAAAACACACACATGAACAATAATTAATCATGAAAAAATTTTAAAAAAAAGACTTACAATAAATAAGGATAATGAATCTTAATCATCCTTCAAAAACTTCACAGTCAAGAAAACTTTAGGACCAGATGACTTCACTGGTACATGGTACAAAGTTGAAGAATTAACACAAATTCTCCTCAGAGTCTTAAAAAAATTGAAGAAAACTTTCAAACTAATTTTGGGGCGTAAGAGTTACACTGATACAACCAGTAATGTACACTAGAAGAAAGCAGAAGTACAGTATTAATCAAAAAATAGGAAATAGAATCCATCAACCTATTAAGAGGATTTCACACTCAGGCCATAAGTAATGCCAGGGTTCAACATATTAACATCAACCATTATTGGAAAGATGTGGAAAAAAATTCTTCATGAATATATCTATTGATACAGTAAAATTTTTTGACAGAATTAACATATTTTTATTTTTAAAAAACTGTAAAAATACTTAGCATAATAGGTGTAGAAATAAACTACCTCAACAAATTGAAGGCCACATATAAAAAACTGACAGCTAACATCATATTGGAGGACCGAGAGCTTTTCATCTGGGGTCTCAAAGAAGAGAATAATTTTCACTTCTGCCACTTCTATTTAAAAGAGTTTTAAATCCTAACTAGAATAATTGTGAGAGAAACATCTTTTTAAAAATTCAATCTGGGAAGTAAAAGTACAATCTTCTTTGTAGGTAACATGATTTCATACGTAATAAAAGCTAATAATTAAAAAGAAGCTAGGACTAATAAATATGCGAAATTGCAGAAAAGTCAATTCTCAAAATTCATTCTATTTGAGTACACTAGCATTGAACAATGAAAACTTTAAAGTATATATAAAATAGCATACATAATTAAAACTAAATTTAACCAACAAAGTAAAAGACTTACATGTTGCAAACTATGAAACATTGCTGAAAAAAACTTAGAAAGCCCAAAGTAAATAGAAATTCAGCTTCATGGATGAGAAGACTAAAATATTGTTAAGATATCAATACCACTCGAAGAAGTTTCCAGATGTAATTCCATTTAATTTATTCAAAATCCAGGAATTATTATTATTCCAAAATAGAAAAATCTGGTATAAAATTTGTGAGTAATCATGAAGGATAATCAAATAATTTAAAAATCTGGATAGAAAAGAAGAACATTGACGTCTTCACACTTTCATGTTTTAAAATTTAGTACAAATATCTAAACACTGTGTTACTGGCAAAAACAAAGACGAAATGACCAGTGGAACAGAAGTGAGAGCCCAGAAATAAGCCTTCTCATACATGGTTAAATGACTTTGTAGTCAAGTGCCAAGATCTTTTAATGGAGAAATTCAGCAATCTTTCCAGTACGTGGTGTAAGGAAATCGGATATTCACATTCAACACACTTGACTCTTAATTATATCATATATGAAAAATCAGTTCAAAGTGGATGAAAGGCCTACAAGTAAGGATGAAATGCTAAACTCCTAGAAAAAGGCATGGGAAAAGTCTTACAACATACATTTAGCAATGTTAGATATGACACAATAAGCAGAGGCACAAAAATAAAAATAGATAAATAAGAGAATATCAAAATCAAATTTTTCTATGCTTCAAAAGGAGCAGTAACATTAAAAATTAACCTGAAAAACAGTGTCTTGCAAGTATCTACCTTTTTGACAAACGTGATGGAAAATTTCATCATTGTTTGAACATTGTTGAAAATACTTGCATAAATCTCAATGCTACATCTTCATATACATCAAGGATAGATAGTATAGCTTCTTAGACTACAAAGTTTCACATTATTACTGTATTGCATACACCAATATTTTATGTAATTGTAAAACAATTCAAAGTATGGGCGTATCTGTACATTTCTCAGCCTAGGAAGGGTACACTATCAATGTTAAGGTATTTATCAACTCATTTTATTAATTAATTAATTTGGGGGGTACTGGGAATTGAACTCAACTCATTTTAGAATTGAGTGGGACCTTCATTGTATGTCACTGACTAAAATATCTTTATGCGATGTGTGACTGTATTTACAAATCATAAATTTGATAAAAGGTTGATAGCAAGAATATATGACTGATGCAACTCAACAATAACAAATGCAGTGTTAAAAAATAGAAAAGAAAACATTTTAGTAGACATTTTTCCAGTGAAGATATACAACCAACGAGCACATGCAGTGTTTAGCATTACTAAACATATTTCACTAAATGAAATAAACCAGGGCAAAAAGACAATACGGTGTGATTTCACTTATATGAGCTACTGAGAGCAGGAAAATTCATAGAGGTGGAAAGTGAGTTGGCAATTACCAGTGGCTGGAATAAGATGGAATATGGTGCTGATTGATAAGTATAAAGTTTCAATTCTTCAAATATTCTGCAGTTTAGTTTCACAGTATGAATGTTCTTACCACTCCTCATACATCTGCCTTAGAATAATCAAGATGGCAAATGCGATAATGTTACTATCCAAAAGTAAGCAAAGAATATTACTGAATTTTTCTCATATAACCAATGGTGAAGTGACAAAAATTCAGGAAAGTTTGCTTTCCTACTCCTAAGAAAATACTGAATATAATTTGTGGCATGTGTAAAGGACTAAGCAAATGGGAGCTGGTCTTATCTTTAAGTAGACATAAAAATGTGTGTGTGTGTGTGTGTGGCAAAGATTTCCTAGGTATAAGCTTAAAAGCACAAAAAATAATAGCAAAAAGTCAACAAATTGTATTTTATCAAATTACAAAACTGCCCAGTGAAGAATACAAATAGCAAAGTGAAGTAACTGCTTACAGAATGAGAAAAATATTTGCTAGCTATTCTTCCAACAGCGGATTAATATCCAAGATATTATATACAAAGAACTCAAAAAAAATACTAAAAACTCCAAAGAACCCAATCAACAGATGGGTAAATGAATTAACAGATACCTAGATACCAAGAAAAAAATATGAGTGACCACTAAATTTATGAAAAAATATTCAACATCTGTATCAGGAAATGCAAATCAAAATTTCGTTGAGATTTCACTTCATTCCAATCAGAATGGCTATCATCAAGAATACAAAAAACAAACAAACAAACAAACAGCAACAACAAAAAACAAATGCTGGTAAGGAAAAAAAAACTGAAAACTGTTGGTGGGAATGTGCATTAATTAACTCACTATGGAAATTACTATGCAGTTTCTTAAAAAACTAACATACAGTCACCATTTGATCCGATTATATATATTCTTTTTCATATTCTGGAAAAAATATGTCAACACACTATATAAGTACTCTAATATACATATTTACTGTAGCACAATTTAGACTACTAAACTGTAGACACAGATTAGATACCATCAAAAGATGAATAGAAAAAGAATATTATATATATATACACATCACATATATATCAGATAGATAGATAGATAGATAGATAGATAGATAGATAGATAGATAATCAGGACATTTTCCATCATAAAGAAGAAAGGAATCAAGTAATTTGAAAGAAAAGGAATGGAATTAGAGACCATAATGGTGAAAAAAGGCAGTCAGAAATTCAAATATATATTGTTTTCTCTCATACGAAAAACTTAGAAAAAGAATTGAAAAAAGCAGTTCTGGGAGTCATTTTTCATGAGTATCTTTATGACAGATACCATAAATGTGTTGAATGCAGCTGCATAGCGCCATCCAATGGAAAAGTTGGGTCCTAAAACTACGCTGTGTCCTTATTCATCATATCAGGTACTGTGTGTGTTCGAGTCCTTCCCCAAAGTCAAAATGACCATAGAATGTGACATTTTGATCAATTCAGGTCTCCCAGGCAACCACAAAGCACAACTAAACATACAAAAGGAACTCCATACCTGCTTCTGGAACTGGGAAGAACAACGGGATCATTGTGGTAAATGCAAGGGGGATAATTTGAGGAAGAATAATGACCATGTGTATTTTATTGTAATAATTTTGTTACTTCAAACATTCACTGTATATTTGATCATTCCCCCTATACCTTACAAAGAATATGTCTTATCACTGTTCAGAAATCTCTCCTTTTCATATTATGAGGTGCTATTTGAATTGTTGCCAAGAATCATGACCATTGTGTCTATTAGGCTTTATATGCCAGCTTTTGTAGTTTTCTAAGTTATACCCAATATAATCTTTTATATTCAATATGAATTATTCTGTGCTTTAAATACCAATATATAACCACGTGAAATGTGGAAAAGTATGAGTGCTTGAATTTACATTTTATCAAAAGTATTTAAAATGTGACCAATTTCTCTTGGGCATTCTAGACTTCCTTCATAACTAAAGTATTTCCAAATGTTCTGCCTCTAGGTAATATTAAAAAAGCAATAATTTACTCACATAATGAAGGTCAGATCTCCTGGTTTTATGTGACTTGTCCAAAATCTGAACACCAACTGGAGCCAGATGTTAGTCAAGATACTGCCCTCTTATTGGTTAATATGAGACTAAAAGGGGTGTTTGACGCTCCTTCAGTAAAGATTCCATGCTAATCACATGCCTGGATTAACATGTTATTTTAGTAAAATTGAAAACACTTGGAAAGCGGAAATCTGGAGAAGCCATGTTTGAAAAAGATTTAACAGGTTGTACTATTTTCTCATGGAATTGCTGCGATATTAAACAGAAATGCTGCAAGTAACTTTAAGTTGCGAAGGTGGAAGGGGGTAAAGCAAATGGATCTTGTGTCAGCCCTTCCTGTAAAAAATGATTTTGACTGGGAGAAACAATGTCAACAGTATTGACAACAGAAAGGCATTTATTAAATCCATGAATGTAAGTGTAATTCTAAGGTCAGTAGAATGACTTTGAACATCTCTGTGACCGGAAAGGAAAAAAATACATTTGTTCACTCTCTTTGAGGAAATATGAAAGACACAATAGATATTGTATCATGTCCTATTAATAGGAAATCAGTAAGATGGCTAGAAAACCTATTATTACTTTCAACAAAATGATATTTTTATGTCGATGATAAAATAAAATTTTATTTTAAATAGTATGTGTAAATTATGTCAGTTTAAATAGTATTGTATTTCTCTAATTTTACTATTTAAATTATGAGAACAATAATAATAATTTAATTAAAGAAAACCTTCAAAGCAGTAATCAAGATAGTAATGAACTATGGATTCAGTTTGAGCCCTTGCTTGACAACCAGGTTGGTTTCAAAAAACATGCAGAATGTGGAACATGTTCCGCTTTCTTTAGACAGAACTATGCATCTCGTGAAAGATGTCTTCATTTCTGCAGCTGAGAAGAATGTGTACACTGGGGATGCCCTCAGGATATGTATTGTGACCAAAGAGAGCATCAGGGAGGAGACTGGTCCTCTGAGGAAGGACTGATGGGGGGGGCGGCTGTGCCTGGGTGTATCACGCAAGTTGGTTTCATTAAAAAAGAAATGTGAATTTTTATAAAAAATGGAAAAACAAAAAGGATACATAAAATTCTAACTTTTTTTTACAGTTATTTCTAAGAACTGTAGTATACGGCAATATTGGTTTGAAAATTTCTGAAAATTAAAGCAAATATTTTAGAAGATAAATGCCTGTAAGTATAGAAAATAGAAAATTTGGCAAGCCAAGAATAATTCTAAAAATCCTTTATATTAGATATTCCTGTAACAGGATATGAGTATTTGAGCAGAAACAGGAAAAATCACTTTTTCATTTCTCCATAGTGAATTGAACTGAATTCCTAAATCACAAGACTACACACATTCATGAGAAGATAATGCAACCAATATGGATGGCTATATGGTACACAGGATATTTGACACAATCTCCAAAGAGAAACCAGAATGCATTTATATTAGTTTCCTAGGGATGGCACAATAAAATACCACAGACTGCTGGGTTAATAAAAACTTGTTTTATCTCAATTTTGGATGCCAGAAATCTGAGATCAAGGTATCAATGGGGTTGATTTGTGCTGAAGTAGGACACATCTGGTTGCATCTTCTTCTTACACCTTCACATGGTATCCCTGTGTCTTCTCTTACAAGGACATTGGTCATACTGTATTTATCCTCTCCTCAACCATGACGGCATTTTGACTTAATCACTTCTACAAAGACTGCGAGGTTAAGGATAGGGGTTGAAACTTGACAGTGAATTTCCCAGCAGAGGGACACAACTCAGTTATCAGAGCCCTATTCAAAATCTTCTCCTTTTTCTCCTCATTTTAAACTTGTTACTTTATGATGGCAACGTATGCACATCAGAAAACCCAGTCATCACACTGTTATTGCAGAGACAGAGATCTCAAGGGAAGGTGATCATGTCAAGTACTCATACAGAAGGTTCTGCAAATGACAATGGTTCATCTTCTGAATTTCTTAATATGTTGATGTTTGTTGTAATAAGAATTCATTACACACTTTACTTCAAATTTTGAGTTTTTAGCCATTTTACTTCTCAAACTAGTGTGTTGTATGGTTAGAATAATTGGTATCCACATAATACTGAAAGTATCAAATGGAATCTTTGGAAGAATATTTAGACATGCCAAGTAGATGAAATTGTCAGTATTTTACTTACTGTGCCTACCATTCCATGATTCATTCTTTCATCTTGAAATAGAACAATCTGGCTTTTCTTGCTCCCTGTTTGCTAGCTGGAAAGATCCTTCTTTACCACCAGCGTAGTTTTTTGTGATCACTGAGGTAAACTGGGATCACAGGATAGAAGCAGATGCAAAATCTTTTATCTTTCTTCCTGAAAGCACATGAAAGAGAAGCACATTATTTGAAAATAAGTTATTAACCCACGAAAATGAAGAAGTTGGTTTATCAACATAAATGTTCTCAAAAATATCTGGAATGTAAAAAAATAAAATAAAAACACATCAACGATAAACAAAGCACAATTAAAAAATATCTTTGTGTTATTCTTGTAAGTTAACTAGAGCATACTTTCGACATAAACCTTCAAAGGGAGGGAAGAACAGGAAGATGCTCCAGATTTGAAGACTTTTGTTAAAGGCAGGAGTGACCAATGTGACGAAGGAGAGCAATGATGATGTTCTGAGGAGTCTTCAATTGCCTCGATGTAAGTGTAACAACAACAAGCAAAAACTGAAGTTTCTTTTAGAAAAAAAAAGTGTTTTATGGAAATCAAGGGATGCTAATGCAAGAATTGTTTTCTCAGAATAAAGAATAAATATATGTTTTCTCAAAATATGTGTGTTCTGTATTTTGGAAATCATGAACAGGTTTGCCTCATTTTTATCAGAAGTAAACAGAAGTACAAGTTAAGTAATGCAATAATGAAGCAATCAACAATATTAATTTTGGCTTGGAATTTAGCCCAGCTGTTCAAGCACTTGCCTGGTAAGTGTAGGGTCATGAGTTCGATCCCCAGTACCAAGAATATTAGTTTCTTTACAGAAAAGTGCTATAAAAGGAACATTTTGTTTTAGCCCAAAGAAACCAAATATACAAGATTATCAAATCCAATGTGTGAATCATGGTTTTATTTTGATTCAAAATGAATAGGTAGGAAAAATATTTCAAGAGATATACAATTATAATATAGCATTATTTATCTCTAGTGCTGTGATTATTGTGTAGTTGTTATGCAGAAAATTATTCACTTTTTATTAGCGAGTAACACCAGGGAATTATGATTTTATATTTCTTAGGTTGTGTTCCCCAGAAAACATAGGGTGAAACAAAAACCTGATGAATTAAAATTTTATAGGAGTTGTAATCCTAAAACAAACAAAAAATTTTTTCAAAGTTAATAGAAGTAAGGTAGGGTGAATATGTGAATTGAGAGAATACATTAAATATTTGAAATATAGCTTTGCAAAAACCATGTCTGATTAACAGTTTTTGTAAGAAATATCCAAAGAAACAGATATATGAGATTTCTATTTCTTGGAACATTCATTTTGGTCATGAGACGGCAAGTTATATATTTGTTGCTTTTTCCTGTTCGTAACTTGTAACTCTTTCGACTTTTTGGTTGTATCTCTGGGCCCTGCCAGTGAGCTGGTGTAGACCAAAATGTTACACAGTTCACTTTAGTTACCCAATAGTAGTTATCACAGTGCAGAATTGATTTCCTATCAATGGAGGGCTAAACAACTTTTCCCATGAATCAGTAAGGGTCATGGTCCTACCTAGGGACCTACTTCTCTAACTCTGAAACAATTGCTACAGTCAAAGTAGTAATTCTTGGTAAACTTCCCACTCTACTCACAGGTGCTGAAACATCTCAGTGTGTCTAAAAGTAATTCTTAGCCTAGGACAAACTCATTATATATTCATTCATATGCGGTGCATCTCATGAATCCTATTGTAACAATCAATTACAGGAAGGAAATGCATAGTAAACACAGAGGTCCTGACTCAGCCCAAGTTGTCTAACTTGCTTTTGTGCCTTTTCACTGGCCTACCCTTACTCTGCAAAGTGGACTTCTTTTCTAACTTTGAGAATGGAATGGAATGGAAGAATAGAATAGAATAGAATAGAATAGAATAGAACTTTCACTACCCTTCTTGTGTGTCTTTTTTATGTTTTTATTTTTGTATTTTATTTTTGTATTACACTTCTTATTTTTTTCTATTTCAATTTTATAAGTATTTATTCAGAACTCCAATCCTAGAAAAAAAATCACACAGGACTCTCTACTTGGTAACAATCAGGCCAGTCATGTGTCTCTCCTTTGTTAGGTGGTACACATAGAGTTGTTTGCTCTGTGATGGAGCAACACCACTAATGTAAATTGAGACTTTAGTTCCACTAAAATATTAATAAACTCCACTCTGGCCAGGAAGTAAGCCCAATGGCCCATCTGAGGGAGCAAATATTGGGATGAACCAAGATGATGTAAAATCATTCATAATTTGGGCACCTTATGGTTTACTGTGCCACATCTTCTAATGCTTGTATCTTACATTTCTCAGAAGGGAGGAGCATGAAACTTTTGAAGAAAGGGGTAGTTGGAATCACTAAAAATGAGAGTTGTTGAGGGATTTTGGCAAAACTCTTGTCCTCATGCTGTAGCTAGTTGCTGAATCCAAATTTCAAAGACGAGATGGGGGAAATAAGTAAAAGCCATTTTACTTCTCAAACTAGTGTGTTCTGGGTCTTGAGGACTCATCATTATACTCTGACTGTTACTTAACTGTTTAAACCACAACCTGTAGGAATATATCCAAATAAGGAAGGTATTACCCGAAGCTGCAACCTAAGCTGTACCATGAGCGAATATTTCTACTGTTTCCAGTATTTTGAGTAAAGAGGTAAAATCCGTAAATCTTCTGATTGTGAGTCAAACAATATACCTTCTTGGCAATAAACACGGCCTTTGAACTGTGGCAATATTTTGTGATACAGTACACACATGCCTGCCATTCTGTAAGTCCGCTATAGTCATATTGCTCAATATTTCTACGCCAAAGAAAGAAAAACCAAAAATTTTTTTCAATAAGGTCACATGGCTGCCTTTCTTAGTCACCTTTCTTGTCCCTGAGGCACAATATCATAATTTAAAGATGAGAGGAACAACTTGGTTCATGTTTTCTGTGGATTCAGTTCAGGGTTGGCAGGCTCCAAGGCAAGAACAACTTGGGCTGGGAAGCAGAAGCACAGCAGAGGAGCACTGCAGACAGAGACCCAAATGCCATGCCCCCAGACCCACCGAGGCACACCTATCAGTGAGCTCCACCAGTCCCCCAGGGGAGTCCCAAAGACAATCAAATTGACACAAGATTGGACACTACCCTACGGTTGCAGAATGGAAGATAACCAGTCTAATAGTCCTATGCTTAGATGCGTGTATTGCTGAGAAATCACCAGAGCCACAGAATCTGTCTCGGATACTAGAAATGTGGAGAACTAATGGCTGCCTCGGTTTTGCTAAGGGAGGACTTTATTGGTGTATTCTCTTTTCTATGGAAGGCCAGTACAAGATGATATTTGACATGCACAATATGGTCATTTCCTCTTTGAGGATTGTGAAGTATTCTTTGAATAAACATTTCATCATAATCACAGAAATGAGGCAAAGAGCCCTGAATGTGCATTCCTCAGTTTGAAATTCATCTGTTTAGATTTGTCCCAGAGAAGATGGAACCTTCCTGTGTTTTCCAGTCCACTGACAACTTTCTCCAATTATTCATCACAGCTGAGGAGTCAGTCTTTTTGTTTCAGGCTGCCTCTCTCTCTACATGTAATAGGCAACCAGGTTTTATACTCAGAGCACTCTCTCTTGAATAATTTTCTGACACTGCTGTCCTCTATGGCAATTATGAATGGAGTTGTCATATAGCGACAGTCTCTTTCTGACTGATTTCAAACTATCATATCTCTTTATCTGTAAACCAGATCAAAATCCTTTCCTCTGGTGCAGTTGATCACTGAGAATATTTTAAGGGGTGAGTTTGCATTCAGTGAGCAATGCAAGTAAGTGGCAAGGGAATTCAGACCACCGAGTTCTCTCTAATCTTCTCCTCTATTTGGACAGGTTCAAACCTAATTCTTCATATGCCATTTCTATTGTTTAAGGTATCATTGCTGTCTCCACTCCTGAACAAAATGCATTTCAACTGACCTGAGAACAACCCACTTATGTTTGACTGCTTCTCACACATTAGGTGTTCCCTGTTTGGTCTTTTAGGGCCTGGCAGCCCACAGGTGCACAATCACTCTGAAACAGCAAGAATATGAGAATTTTTTTCTATGCTGTGGTAGAAATCCTCTAGTTTCACTGTGGCCTTTGCTGCCCAGCAGCTGCCATTCTTCTGTCACTCTCCCCTTCCGAATTTCACTATCAACTAAAATAGTCCAGTTACACTAAGGTCTCTGTAATTAGAATCAAGCCAAACCAGACACAAATGGCAGCACTTTGATACATTTTAATTAGTTGTCTTCCCTGCTCTGAATGGCTATTTGATACTGGAAACTTTATAAGGACTAGAAAATAAATTATTGAAATTTTGAAGCCTGAGAAGTTCAAGAGCCAGGGGCCCACATCTGGTGGAGACTTCATGCTGTGTAATTCCATGGTGTAAGGAGAAGCCCAAGAAAGTGCAAGCAAACAAGAGGTAGTGGAATTCACCTTTATAAAAACATACTCTTGTAGTTAAGAGTAAGTTCCCTCCTGTGATAATGCTATTAGTCAATTCAAGAGCTAATTATCTCCTGAAAATCTTACTCGTGAAAACTCTACCACTGGGGATGAAGTTTTCAATACATGGTCTTTGAAGGACATATGCATAGCATTTTCATATATATTCCTACTGCATACTTTTCATGTATATACCTGAATGATGCTGTGGCTTATTGGGGGTTATTATTTTCCCTTTTCCAACAGCAGGACAATTTTATTTGCTTTTCAACTGGGAAGGAAGTCAAGACAAAAAACTAACTCCTACTGTTTCTTTCTAGTGACTGAGTTTCCTCCTAACAATCTCACTGATTTCCAAATACCTGTAAAGTAGAGCAGGAGAAAAAGACATTTGTGCTAACACTTACTGGGTTGGAAAATTTCAGTTAAATAGGCATGAGAGGAATCGGCAAGTGTGGCAGGGAAAAGAGAGAAAGCAATTAATAGAGGCTGCATTATTGAACTGGCCAGGTTCACAAATGGTTACTTGAATTCACAGGCCATTTCCAGAAAGCCTGAAAATCTACTGTTTCTTCAGTTACAGGAGGAAGAAAGAGAGAAGAAAAGCAATTTATCTTATCTCTATGTTTCTGAGTCCTATCATCAGTCAACCCTATGAATCTTAACTCTTGTAAAATCCCAGGCTGAAATACCTGACTGCCAGGTAGCATATTCTAAAGCCAGATTCTCTATGCTCCAGTCACAACATCTCACCTTATAGGTACTACTGTACAGGAGCTCTGAGGTCTATTCTGAGAGTAGAAGTAGCATCAGCATTCACAATTTTACAGTGGAGATGGCAGTGAGAGTTTGCTAGGGCTGTTCTGATTAGGAAATACAATAAAGAGAAGAGGTCTGAGGCATAGGAAAGGAGAAATTAGGGAGTGGCCCACAATCTGAATGGAGCATAGATGTGTAACTGACTTTCAAAAAGTTCAAAAAATATGACAGAAACAAAATAGATAAAATATGATCCTAGAGAAAAATAAACACATATTGACATATATAAAAACATTCACAATTTGCCTTCAATGTATCATGAGTCACAGTCAAAAGAAATACATAGTTACTGAGGGAAAAAAAGTGAAAGTAAAATTTGGACAAATTTCATAAATATAATTGAAATATTAGAGCTTTTGAAAATATAGGAGAGATATTCAGTATCAGTCTATGAAATACAGCATTTTTTAAAAAAATTTAAATCATGCTTTTAAATGATCTAAAAGTTTTCAAAACGTTTTAAAAGAAATTTTGCATTAACTAATCCTTTAATCATGTTCCCAGATATGTACGTAACAAATTAAAATGAAATCCTTTCAACATAATTTCAAAATAAACATGGGACTAGATGCCAGTACATTCTAAGGTGTGTGCTGAAATAGACCACGATGAACAGTTTTGTGCCAAATTTTCCTAAACACACAGTAGTTTACAGAGGACACAGTGACAACCTTTTTGGGGAGGCTGGAGATTTTCTAGATTTTGAGGAAAAATTGTTTAAATATTCTTGTGGATTGTTTTGATTGCAGAGGGAAGTTAATGACATTTTACCTAAAATGAACTGATTAGAGC